>JAYMFT010209912.1:0-11524 GCA_038088735.1 Panulirus argus
TGCACATGCACATATATATATATATATATATATATATATATATATATGTGTGTATGTATTGTGCATATATGTGCATGTATGTATATGTGTGAATTGAGTGGATGGTTCTTTATTTGTGTTTCCTTGTACTCTCTTGCTGACAGGGGAAACAGCAATCATGTATAATAGATAATAATAATATAAATATATAGATGTAGTCTACATAACTGTCAGGGACATATTGGTAGGTTTTAAGTTAAGGACAATGAGCACACGGGCAATCAGACATTCCTTTTAATTGGCTGTTGATGTTGTAGCCTCAGCCTTAATTTTTGCAGAGCCAATGAACCTTATGGATCTGTTAACATTATCTTGTTGCTCCCATAGATCTGTTGTTAAGGAAATTTTGAGGAGTTATAACAAATGCATACATCACTACAGGTTTGGGGATTTAAGATATAGGGTAGATATGTAGCATAGATTGTAGAACCTATTGTAACAGGATATAATGTGTGTCTTTTCCAGACAATTCAACACAAATTGGCTGAACTGAAAACAGAGATATGTGTAGGTCGTGCCTTTACAGATCAGTGCATTGATTTACATAATGCTGGCAAACTTGATGGTGGTATGGCATCTATGAATAAGTATTGGTAAGTATTCCATGTTCTTTGCTACCATGTCTCAGTCACCATAGAGTTATTAATATTGGAAAGGTATCATGAAAACTAGAATATTTTTAATTTCTTTTTTCATGATAGCTTTCGTTTCATTGTATGCACTTTTTAACATCGTAATGAGTGAGAAGTATCCTATCTTGTCACCCTTTGATCCCATGATATCTTGTAGTACAGGCTGATGTAAATCGTCTGTAGTTTAGTAACTAGGCTGATATGCACATGTATCATATTACTGTTCGCATCTGCGATTTGAGATAGCACCTCAGGAACTTTGTATATTATAAATCTATGCATTCTTTAATTCAGAAATCTGCACTGCTTAAAACCTTAAAAAGAGATATGGTTTTATTAATCTGAATGAAGCAAATGCTTTTATAATGTGAAAACTGAAATGTATAGAGTGGAATATGGGTCTTCCTCAAACTTGAGAAAATGCAAGTAGTTGAGTTTTGATAATAAAGAAAGTGAAGCTTGGAAAAGGAAGAGAAATTGAAAATATGAATGGTTGTAAATTGATAAAAGCTAAGAATGTGCTACAAACTGTTCACTAAGAGTGCAGTTTGGATTCAGCTAAGGAAACATCTAGGAGTGAAAGGTAAGCAGCTCCTTAAAGTAAAGGTTTTCCTTTGGCAAACTTTTTTTGTTACATGTTTTGTCTTGCATATGGATCTAGGTGACACTAAAACCTGCTGATTATAGTGGCCAAAGTGTTTGAGGAAGTTGTGCTTGTCACTTTTTTGGGTTTCATTAATAATGGAGAATAATCTTAGAAATTTCATTGCATGACTCAAAAGTGTTTTCATCGTTGAAAGCAGAAGTGCATCAGTGAGTGAAAGGGCCAATTTTTCCTCATTCCAATTTTTTGATGTCTTCAAATTTGGGGTCTTAAAGTTTTCTAAAGATATTGTAGATTGTCCTCTGTTATCAAAGCAGGTTTGATATGCAAAAAAACATTATTACAGCAAAGAATTTACCTCCCACAATGACTATTTCATATAGCACCAGCATATCACAGTTCTCAAAATGAACGTAACTGTTTCCTCCTTTTAGCTTGCTGAGGAGTTTCCTTGAGCAAGGTGTGTGTCTGTCAAGTGGGTAGTTTAAAACCAGAATTTTGAAAGTGCCCTGTAAAGGTTAGCTCTAGTTAAATTCAGGGTTGCATTCCCTGAAAGTAAAACAAAGCAGATCTACTTAAAAGTGAATCCATTTTTTCCCATAGAAAGCAGTGTTATAAATGGTATTTTCCATAGGATTTAATCGAGGCATGTTTCACATATTTTGTCTTGACATACAGTACAGTCAACAAAAAAAAGTATAGTTTCACATGCCATGCCTTAAATTTCAAAATTGGATGAAGAGTTTGACGTACTGTCCTGGGTGTCAGTGTGTATTGGCAACACTTCATGGTATAGGAAGCGTGGGATTTGAGGGGTGAAGGAACATCTTCAGTTCCTCAAGGGAATTAATAAAAATTTCTATATACCTGTACTTTGCTATCTGTCATATTATAAACTTTGTCAGTAAATTGTACTTGAATACATAATATTTCTTTAAGAATTATAGGAATATACGATGATATTAAAATGAAAATGTATTCAGAACCTGTGAAGGAACTCTAGGACTCTATCAGACCAACAATATTGTAGATATACCTTGTTTCATTAGTCATATTTTGAATGAATTTTCATGATTAGTTCTGGATTACATTATCTCTGAGTACTTATGTTCAGTGATGAACAGAATGACTACAGCTGCTGCATATGACAGTTATACTTTTCAAATGAATATTTGTATCTTTTGAACGTTTATGGTCATTTGTGCTCCAAAAGCATGTAATTGAAAGGAAATAATCATGGGAAATAATGGTATCCTGATAATAAGTGTTGTCTTGTCTTCGTGTTCAAATGTTTCCCTCGTCAAAATGTATGGTTTCTGACAATATTAGCTAACCCACTCACTTATCACTGTTTTTCATAGTTACATATATGTAAGCAGCAACTAGATCCTTTAGCTTCCCATGCTATTTACCTATTATAAATGAAGTGCAAATATTTCTTTAAGCATCACCATAGTAGTACATTACCTGTAATGGTCCTATTTCAGTAAAGTTTTTGATATTAGAAATTAGTCTAAAGATTATGGCATAAAAAAATAATCAGAAGTACCAACCATACTGAAACAACATGAGTATCATTGCTCATATTGAATCTTTGGACCCAAAGTGATGATGCATTTCTTGTTTACTTGTACAGTATGTAATTATGTATGCAGATTATTACATCATTCTCCTTTACCTAGTACCACTAAGTTCACAAATTAATTTTAAGTACTTCATCCTTTCACATAAATGCACTATCGTAAAGACTGCCTGCCAGCCACTCCACCAAGCATTGCCAGGCATTCAAACACCCCCCCCCCCCCTCTCTCTCTCTCTCTCTCTCTCTCTCTCTCTCTCTCTCTCTCTCTCCTTTTTTTTTCCACATTTTCCTTCAAGGTGTATGTGGAAAACAAATGAAAATTTATTCCCATCATATCTTTTTGTTTAGATATTATTTCAGTAAACAACAGACTTCTAGAAATCAACAGATCCCATGAAAATCTTGCATAAATTCCCTTGTAAGTGAAACACTTAATGAAATCACTGGAACCTTTTAAAACAACTCCCAGAAAGTGTTCAGTGTCGGTCATTCAACTGATTTTGATACTTGAAGGCTGTAATCGAGTAACTCCATTTCTTCTTCCCTCCATGGTGGACAGATTTGTAGTTCTTAGCCTCTCATACGAGCTCGCCTTTTTTTTATTGAGTACCACCTTAGTTTCCCTTATCTGGACTGTTCAATTAAGTCTTCTTTTCTTCTTGTGTGGTGACCATACTTGAAAAAGCATAATCCAGTTTTGTTCTTGCATGTATTTTGGAGTTTAACAAACATTTCCTCATTCATTCCTTTGAATGCATTCCTGATATTTATTGGCAGAAGTTAGGCTCATTAACTCTTAAATTCAGGCATTTTCCAGAAAGTCTGTCACAATTTGTGCAAAAAATATTGAGAATTTTTAGGAAGTGATAGATAGGCATTCAGTGGTAAGGCAAAATACAGAAAGTCTACCAACAGTGTGGGCAAAGTAGGGTGAGGATTACACACCTGACATCTCCCAGAACCAGAAAGAGAGGAGGACATCAAGATAATTATTTCTCTCTGTTGAACTCGTTCTTTTGCACTGTAGTTACTTTTTACACACATTAAGAGAAAATTTTTCCTGTTTACTGTTTCCCACATGGTTAAGGTAGCACCAGAAACAGATGATGAAGACCAAACTCATTTGCTCACATCCTCTCTTTAGCTATCATATATATTGCATCGAAACCAGAGCCACTTATCCACAGCCAGGCCTTATAGACTTTTCAAGGTTTCCCTCTACTGCTTCATATATGCTGTTTCAGCCCAATGACAGCACATTGCCCCTTGCATAGTAGATCACTCAAATATGCTTTATCCCATGCATGCCTCACACCCTCCTACATGGTGAGCCCTCAGTTACTCAGAGCATCCTTCCATCTCATCATTGGTCTCCCCATTCTCCTTGTTCCCTACAATTCTGAAACGTATATCCTCTTATTCAGCATCTCCTTGCTCCTCCTCACCATATGTCCATACCATTTCAGCACCACCTCTTTGGCTCTTTCAAATATACTCCTCTTACTACCTCACACGTCTCTTTATCATTCTTACACAGTCAACCCTCTTCAACTTCATGTTGTCCTCAAGCATTTCATTTCTGACACATCCACCCTTTACTATACTTTATCTATGACCTATGCTTCACATTCATATAACACCATCAGGACTATTGTAGCATCAGGTATACCCATCTTTTCCCTCACAGACGGTGACCTCTCCACACTTTCCTCAATGCATTCAGGACCTTGGCCTGTTCACCCAACTTGTGGCTTACTTCATTTCCCATGGTTCTGTATGCTGCAATGCCCACTGACATATCTAAAGCATTCCACTTCCTCCAGATTATCTCTATTCAAATTCAAACTCTTGCCAATACGTCCTTCTTCCCAGTTAAACTTAATAACCCTATTTTATTTATATTAACTCAAGTTTCTCCCCTCACACCCTCTCCCAAAGTCAGCCACCAGCTTTTGTAGTTTCTCATTATAGTTTGTTGGCAGAGCTGTTTCATCAGTAATTATCCATGGTGACATTCTACACATATGACCCACCTTCACCTGGAACCAGTCTCTCTCCTTTCTTCCCACTTGTTCACACTTTTAACTGTCTTGATAGAAACCTCAAAGCTTGTCAGTAGTTTTCTTCCCATGCTGTATATCTGTATCACCTTCCAAAGGTGTTACATTTGCTTTGATTCATGAATGCCACATACCAATCTTTCTGTAAGGTATTTCTCACTCAGATTTTTTCAGAGGAAACCTTTCATCTAAACACATACCTCTCATGAAGTCATAGTTCCTTCCCAGTCTCTACACATGCCACCACCCTCTCATTCACCACTTTCCCATACAGCTTATTGCATATACTCAAGAAACTTAGACCTTTGTAATTTGAACATTCACTTTTCTTCCTTACTATACTCATTGGCACTACTACCATTACACATTGATGCTGTTACAATCATTCTTCCTATCCTCAGGCAACTCACCTTGAGTAATACATGTATTGAAAATCCTAACTAACCAGTCAACACTGTCACCCTCTTTCTTGAGAAATTCCATTGCATCTACTCCAGATCCTTTCCCACACTTAATCTTATGCACATACACCACCTCTCTTCTTGCTACGAGTCTCATTCTTCACATCCCAAATGCCTACATCTGCCTCCCTATCATCCAGCACATTCTGCAGTCACTCAAGATGTTCACAAAATCTCTTCTTATGGCCTGTTACCTCTTCCATTTGTTCCCTCAGTGATATTCCCATTTGTTCTCTTGTTCTCCTCACATTATCTGCCTCTTTCTCAAACATATTCTTATTTTCGATGAAGTTTGCCCATAGTTTCACCCCAATTTTCATTTGCCCTCTTTTTCATTATTTCTGCACCTTCCTTTTGGCCTTTTGCTTTCTCTTGTGCATCTTCCAGTAATTCACACTCCTTCCCTGAAGGTTACACCCACACACCTCCCTTTTCTCTTCCAAGGACAACCTGAGTTTTAAGTCCACCATTTGCTACCCTTTCTTACACCCCCATATCCCACCTTACACATATCATACACTTCTCTTGTACATTTAAGCACTGCTTCCCTAAATATCTGCAGTTCCTCTCCCACTCCCCCTAGTTTTGTTGTCTCGCACCTTTTGGCACTCTTCACCCAGCACCCCTGATATTTTTCACACGCTCTTTTATGTTCACACACTTTTACCATCTTCTTCCCACTGCTCTTGCCTCTCCCTTTTCTTTTGCCCTCACACTAACCCCTGGAACATTCCCAAACCAATGAGTTTTGTTTCACTCTGAGACAGAACATCGTGGTTCCTATCCCCAAACATTACTTGTCTTTCCCTTTTTCTCATATTTGTTACATCCATACACACTGAGAGCCTTCTAGGAGGACAAGCACTCTTCACTTAGTTCCACCCTCTTTTCCATCTTTTAGAAGCTGAAATACAAGAAGGGGAGGGTTTCTGGCCCCTACTCTCACGCCTTGTAGTCACCTTCAGAGACATGCAGGGGATAGGAGGGTGATAGTCCTTCTTCCTTGTTCTTAGAGATAGAGAAATACTGATAAATTATATAAATATATTTAGATTTTACAACATGTGATAAAAATGAGTATGAAGAAGGCAGGTGGCTGTTACAGTTATGTAGATTTTTCTAGGAACCTAAGTGTATTGGTGGTGCCTTCTGCATACCTCCCTCCTTCGTACCTAATCCTGCTAAACTGTCATTGACAGTTATTTCCACATTTTCTCATGCTGTTAATCTTTATTCTTCTCACCAGCTGATACATTGTATCATAATGTGGTTCCATTTCATCACTTAAGTCATCCAACAGTCAACATATTCTCTGCAGGGTCAACATGCATGTGTATCCTGCAGGTTGTTGGCTGTGCACTTATACTGGTAATTGTAAGGGTATAAGAAACAGCAGAATTTCTTCTTAAGCCCCTGAAGACTACTGATGATATATAAGTCAGATGTATGTTTAAACAGAGGCAGGAAAAGTTAACACATCAGTTGATGTGGGCAAATGTTCCATAACAGCACATCACTCAATTTGGGATGCTATTTGAGGGTTAATCCTTCACACTTTTGTTGTTCTTTTTGTTTTGTGCACAAGGAAAACATTGAAGTGCACAAAAATATTAGATGCATTATTTTTTCTCAGTTTAAAGATCTTGTAATCATGGTTCTTGAAGAGATGCATTTGGCCCATGAATACTGATTTCCAGCCAAATAAACACGAGAAGTGTGGTATCAGGAGTTGATGGGTAAGAGTACTGTCTTGGTAAGGACCTTCATTTGTCCAGAGGTATCCATCATTGCTTTGCTTCTGTATAGAGTACTCTTTCAAAGCTGCAAGAACCTCATAAAGGAATTGTGGGTTAGAATATATAGAAATAAGTGTAGATGCATACAGTGAGTGCTGTGTTTTCATGACAGAACTCCTTTGAAGGTACCTATAGATAGATACTTTTGCACAGTATGTAAATTACTACTCATTCATGTTTTGCCATTGCGTAGTTTTCCCAGTTAACTGGTTTTCTTGGGTATATGCTTACATAACACTATCTCATTCCTCAAAGTAGGAGCCATGGCTGACTGTGTGAAAATTCTGTTCCAGGATGTCAGACCTGCAGAACCGTGTGGGTTACCAGTGTGTGCAGCTTCATGGTGGCTGGGGGTACATG
Source organism: Panulirus argus (assembly GCA_038088735.1). Lineage (NCBI taxonomy): Eukaryota > Metazoa > Arthropoda > Malacostraca > Decapoda > Palinuridae > Panulirus > Panulirus argus. Next base: position 7,535 of record JAYMFT010209912.1, read on the forward strand.
TGGGAGTATCCAATCTGCAAGTCCTATGTGGATGCCAAGGTCCAAACCATCTATGGTGGTTCTAATGAGATAATGAAGGAACTCATTGCTCGTCAGATTGTTAGTGACAAAAGGGTTTAGCTTGCTATGAGGAGGAACTAGTGTCAAATATTCAGTCAATTTTCGACATTTTGATGTAATTATGCAAGCCATCTATATTTCTTTCCTGTGTGATCAAATTTTATCGTTGATACATCCTTTGATAATGTAAGGGGATTGAATACAGCATTTCCTTAATATTCTGATGCTTGTATTTACTTTAGTAGATTATTTCATGTTAATTTGTGAAATGCAGCTTTTGCCTTTAACCTTTCTGGATTCCTTTGAAAACCACTTCTGTCCCATTATCATAAGAATATTTGTTTTTATGATCACCGTATTTGTGACTCGGCAGTATATATAAAAAAAAATTTCTTTTCTTGGAAATATAATTAATAGTGTTTGTATCTTGTTTAGCTTCCTGCTGATGTAACCTAGAATCTTAAATTCCTCAGTAAAATCAAATTGATTTTATTTAATATTTATTATAATAGGGAAAAGATATGAACAGTTTGACTTATCAGTATTAACTACCTACATATAAGGCAAAGTACCAAGGCAGGAAGGATCTTTTTGGTGTGGAGTCTTAATATAAATGACTGGTTCCATGCTTATATATGGGAATGACATGCCAGCCCTTCCTTATTCCAAGATTGGCCTAAATTTGGACTTTTTAGTTGAGAATGTAAAGAATTATCTCATAAAAGAAACTGCTTTTATGCTTGTTTCATGTCATAATGTACAAATGTAAAAATGATTATATAATAAGGTATTTAGATTTGACTTAATCATTCCTTAAACAATGGAAGTTATTGTCGAAGTGGCATATTATTTCACTTGTTGGTCTTATGTTTAGATGATGAAATGGTCTGAGATAATCTGGAAGGCAGGACAAAAAATGGACATAACTGTATGTCTTTAATTTATTACTGAAACTGAATTATTCTTGATCCTTAAATCTGAAGCCTAAACAACTTTATAATATGATGTATTTCATTGATGTTTTTACATTATGTATGCCTTCTGCTGCTGTATGGGGAGGGTGCTTGTATGTATTTATATTTATAATCTAGTTAAATCTCCTGGAACTCCTTCAAGAGGTTGGCCTTTTCAATGATGTCTCCATAACTAGTGAACTCTAGTGCTGCTTCTAGTCTTTAGTTCCTCACCCTTAACAGGCCACTGGCAGAGGGTAAGTCTCATGCAATGTTTGCAGAGGCTTCTACCTAATGTTCTTACTGACTGCTTCTACCTAATGCTCATACCTAATGTTCTTACTACTACTACTACTACCTAAAATGTTTCCACCTAAAGCTCCTTCCTAAATGTTCCTTCCTACTACCTCTATCTATTGCTTTTATCATTTTGCCAAAAGGCAGGGCTAGCACATAGCATTCACCACAGGAAAATATAGTTACAACGAATTAGTTGTTTGAGGTAAGTGTTTTGTGTGACAAGGAGAGATCATATCTTTGTTGACAGAATGCTTGTAGTCCACCTGTGGGTGAGGCAGAAAGAAAAGACGGCTACCTGCATCAGAGAAGTGCAACTTGACAACTACTGAAGTGCTGGCATGCTATGCCACTGTCACTAACCCTCCTGATACCCAGGTGGGTAGTACTGGTAATATACCTCCCTGGTCATTGGCTGCCTACCAACCACTACCTACAAGATATTTATAAGTATATTTTATACTTGTCCACTGTTAACCATGTTAACGAGATAGTGCCAGAAACAGATGAAGAAAGGCCACCTTCTCACGCATGTATTCTCTAGCTGACATATGCAGTACGCTGAAACCACATCCCCCTATCCACAGCTCTCTACCTTCTATATATCTCATCATTCTAATTCACTCTATCCCTTGCATATCTTTTATCCTCTTACATGCTCAGGCCTGTGCCAGTCACATTATTTTTCACTGAAACCAGTAGCACTCCACTGGTGACCTCTACCCATTTGAAAGAGGGTACACTAACATGAGTGTGTCTTTTGTTCCCACCCATTGAGATTTTAATCCATTGTAGAGGTTTCCCATCTTATTCCTGCTATGAACTGTCGAATGCTTTCTGGCAGTCAAGATGCACACAGTCCACCTATCCTTCCCGTGTTACTTGGGCTGAGCTGAATCTCTTTTAGAACTTTAAGAGGATAGTTAAACCTGACATCCTTTCCCTAAAACATGCCCTCTTTCACATCGGAAGTTTTTCCTCTTTAGAAAGTCAACCATTTTCTTTATGACAATCTTTTCAGAACCTTGCACAACACACTATCCTTTGTGAGACTGGTCTGTAGTTCAACACATATTCCTGGTCTCCATTCTTTCATATAGGTATGACGTTTGCCCTTTTCCATTCCCTGAGCTCTTTTCTTTCCAGTGACATCTTGAACAATTATTCGAGAGGTTTATACAATGTATCTGTTCACATCTTTAACACATGGAGTTTCATTAGGATAATGAGCCATCAATGCATGAAGTCCTGTTAGTATTCTGTTAGCAAGGTAGTGCCAGGATCAGAAGAAATGGTCTTCTTTTGGTGTTGAAGATTCTAAGGCCATGTACACTCACTGTGCATGTAACCCATGAATACACCTCTGTCCCATTTCACGCAGCTTTATATTTGAACATTCAGACTTGGTGTTATACTTTGGTCCAAGTGTATGAGGCGAATTTCCAGTTGTTACTTGAAGTGAATCTATGTTGCTATCTTCCTGGTTAAACTTAGTCCATTCCATCTTCAGTATGTTGTCATGTATCTGGATTACAAAGGTCATATCCTTGACAGCAGCATGAATAACAGAGTAGGGGTTTGCTGGACTCCACCTGCTTGAGGTTATATGGCGAGTGAGAAGTCACCTTTGGTAAGGTTGTGTATAGATAACAGTGTGCTTGAAGAACTTTTCATTCATGAATAATCCATCGTTGTTTATCCTTGAAGCTGCAGAAGTCCCCGGAAAAGTAGTCCTGAGTTATATAATAATACTAGATTAATTAGCTGCATCTTGATTACAGAAATGCTTGGCTTATGTTTGTTGCTGGAAACATGGCCCAGATTTTCATTCAGTGGCATCAGGTGGAACAAGGTTATCGGTGAGAAACAGTGAGTTTTATTTTGTAATGGCTGCAGATCTTTTAAGGTAGGTGTTTCTGCAGATGGGAGCTTGTGTTACTTAAAAGGTGTCCATTACATTTAAGATCAAGTATATATTTTTTTCCCAGAAATATTCGCCATTTCTCTAGTTAGCGAAGTAGCCTCAAGAACAGATGATTGAGCCTTAGAGGATAGAATCCTCACTTGGCCTGCATTTCTGTTCCTTCCTTTGAAAAAAATGGGAGGGAAGTATTTTCAGCCCTCTGCTCCCAACCTTTTCAGTCGCATATGCTACGCAGGGATTTTGTGGGAACTATTTACTCTCATATTCCCAGGGATTGGGGAGGAGCAGTGTGGTTTTAGAAGTGGTAGAGGATGCGTGGATCGAGTGTTTGCTTTGAAGAATGTATGTGAGAAATTCTTAGATAAACAGATAGATTTGTATGTAGCTTTTATGGATCTGGAGAAGGCATATGATAGGGTTGAGAGACAAGCTTTTTGGAAGGTCTTAAGAATAAATGGTGTGGGAGGTAAACTGCTGGAAACAGTGAGAAGTTATCAAAGGGGTAAGGCATGTGTACAAGTAGGAAAAGAAGAGAGTGACTGGTTCCCAGTGAAGGTCGGTCTGCGTCACAGGTGTGTGATGTCCCCACGGTTGTTTAATTTGTTCATGGATGGGGTGGTTAGGGAGGTAAATGCAAGTGTTAGAGAGAGGGGCGAGTATGCAGTCTGTTGGGGATGATAGGGCCTGGGAAGTGAGTCAGTTGTTGTTCGCCGATGATACAGCACTGGTGGCTGATTCGAGTGAGAAACTGCAAAA
>JAYMFT010209923.1:0-11524 GCA_038088735.1 Panulirus argus
ATATATATATATATATATATATATATATATATATATATATATATATATATATATATATATATATATATATCTACGCTGATGTAATCTGTCTACACGTTTCTGGAAAAAAAAATTAACTGACCCTAATCCGTAAGATAAAGGTCAAAGGTTGGTGTGAGTCGTGGCTGTAGTGCTGGGGGTGTTGTGATGGTGTCTTGGCAGTGAAAAGGATGATAGAGTTGGGGTGTAATAATGGTAACCTTTGCAGTGAAGACGAGAGACTAGTGAAGAAGGGCATAATGAATTGAAAATGGAACAATCTAGCCTAGTTAACATTGCTTAGTGAAGATAAGGATACTGTAAAGTTGAGAGTGTAGCGAAAGTGAGCATTATGAAATAAAATTATCCACGCTAAGGTTTAAGGTCTGCCCTGAAACTGTGTCAACGAAAATCAAGGGTATTTTGAAGACGAGGGTGTGGGAAGAAGAGTAAACACAAAATTATCCAAGCCAAATCACAGGCCGGTCCCAGACCAGCCTTAAACCTAGTTTAGAGATGTAGCGAAGATAAAGATGTAGTGAAGGTTAGAGGGGGTGGGGGTGGGCATGAAGACGAATGTATGGTACAAATGGGATTTTGTGAAGATAAAGGTGTATTGAATATGTAAATACGTGAAGGTAAGAATATAGTGAAGATAGGCTTTTTTTTCTACTTGACCCCAAAATGATCCAAGTTAGGTTTAAGGCCGGCCACAGGCTGGTGGAAGAGCCTAATTATCTATATTGTGGAGACTTTACGTACCGGATTAAAAATGGCCTGGCAATCGAGTGACGTTAATGGTAAAAGTTGATATATACGTCTTCGGTGTCCTCATCACAACACGGGAAGGTTACATAAACCCATTCATATTTCACATCAATAGCGCTCCAGTAAACCTTATGAATAAGGAAAAAAATGGGCTACGATGCGACTCCTAGCTCGTGCCTGATCCCTCTCATTTAACTACGAATGATAAACTGGATAGGTATGCCTGCGGCCTCCTTGTCACAACACGGAACAGTTACGGAATTCGTACACATTGCAAGTCAATGGTACTTGGACCTGTGTTATTTAGGACTTTATACACACACCGGATCAGCCACATGTATTGTGAATGGATTATTAGTACCGATGAAAGTGAAGACGTATATCCGTGTTCTGCCAGTCACACAAGCAGTACAGGCTATTGCTCTTACCTAGGATGGTTAACGGAACTCGTTCTACTGCTTGTCAGTGGTACGTGGATCTTTTATTATGTCTGCGGCTGGCCTTTTTTACCTGTGATCATTTTAGAGGTCAGGTCATTAAAGCCATCTTAACTACACCCTTATCTTCACCTAACTACATCCTTATAACACCTTATCTTCAATGACTTGTATCTTTACTATAACCTCACGTTCATAAAACCGTTATCTTCACACCTTCATGCTCACTACACTATTTGCAATAATGGAAGATATCAGAAATTTATGAATGGTGTGGCAAGAGGAGAAAAGCACACACATGATCTTTTCATCACGAAAAATACCTGTAAAATTTTGCATAAAATTAAGGTGGCGCAAATTATGTCAGTCGCGGACTTGAAGCGAAGTATTCTTCAGGCCTGTTTTTGAATTATTCCATACGTTAACTATCCAGTGGAAGAGAAAGCACTTAGCTTCATTCGAAGTATAAAAAAAATCTGCCCACAATTTTCAATGCCTTACTTCGAGTAAGATCAGACATATTTACTTCCCAGCTAAGTTCCGTTTGCGATTTTGATACCTTACAGCGCAGACTATTGTCAGTATCATTAATTACACGAGAAAAAAACTGGACCAAAACTGATGCCTGCTGCACCAAACACTTGGTCAACCTCTCCCAGCGGCAAGCCAAACACCATCATAACCCGGAATCTTTACGACCTCATCAGTAAACATGGGAAGGCCCGACTTTTAATTTGTTTCCTCTCATGTCCTTCACCTGCCATCTGATATCGTTTCGGCCATAATTTTTAACGCAAATTATGTGTCGTGAGGATCTCCCTAGGTTATCTAAAAGCAACATTCTTTGCCTACCGTTCGTCGTATCGCGTTCCATCACACAGCAATGTGGTAAATGAGAAAGTCGACTATTAACAGAACTGAATGGTCTTTCCTCACAAGCTGAGTACACAGACCATCCCTCAGTCTGTACGACTGTCGCATGTCACTGTGAAGCATCAAATGAGACTTGAGACTGTAATGACCTTTAGAAGTGCGTAGCTGTAAACGAGTAACATACGTATCCGGCACCAGACCAAACCAGACTCGGGAACATACGCTGTTCCTGAAAGTTCTTGTATTAAGAGAGTTTGTAAAATTATCCCGTCCTACTTAATGCTTAATGCTTTCTTATATGAATTCATTTACTAGGATGCATCCGACACCAGACCAAACCAGACGAGGGAACATACGTTGCTTTTTAATATTCTTGTATTTTAAGACTGTAAAATGATCCTGTCCTATTAAATGAATTTCCATGAGAATTATATGACGAAGTGTGGAAATGTGTTTCACTTTCGCATACTGCACATGAGCTGAGGATGTGTATGAGTGATATGAGAGTCTGTATGGTGCCTGCATAGGGTTAATATCGGTAATCACAGAAAATGTCACGTATTACAAGGAAACTGAAATTCACGACGTTCAGTACAGTATACCTTTCCTTCCTGACGCGGGCTCCTCTTCTACAGAGCTCTTAGGAAGTCAACCATATCTATCGGGCGGGAACAGGTGTCGGGAAGGTGCAGGACAGTTAGGTGTCCAAGGTCTTCAGTATGGAAGAAACATCTTGAGCATGGGAGGTTTTGTGATATGTCGAGTCGATGTTTATGATGGAGATATATGGGTAGTGTCCAGAGTGCAGGTGAGACAGAGTAACCAGTGTCTTTTCTGGGAAGTGCAGTTTCGTGTGGGTGTTTGTCTGGTGGAACGGTGTTTACTAAGGAATGGGTTGTGGGGAGGTTCCTTAGCGCTTATTGTGTCATTGCACCGTAATATGTTTCGTCAGTGTGTTGTTAGCAGGAGCTGAGAGATCTCTGAATATAGGTTGCTCGGGCGTGAAGCAGAGGTGAGCTTTTAATTTCTACATGAAGATTGGTGATTAGCAACTTAGCGGTTTGCGTTGGAGGGTGTCTACGGCTCCTGCAAAGAACATGGTGCCAAGCATGGTAAACGCGGCGAACAGCGTGCGACCGGTCATGCTCGACTGACGCAAGTGCCCGTCAGTATTGCCGACACAACCCGTTTGGTGACTACGGTAAACGAAACGATACACGACAGAGGACTCGTACAAATGTAAAATATGGATAAAAGAAAAAGAATATTTGGAAGGATTTTCTCTGATCTTGAGACACCTCTTCATGTGGTAACCTAAATGAAATCACCTTGTTATCAACCGACGAATACATCGTTTACCTTGTTACGTATGAATTGCTCAGAATTTAACAAACTTATCAAATATCCATTGTCTGTCATATTTTTACAAGTTTACGATCTCCTTTTAAAAGCGGCACTTGATACTCGAAGATTATTTTTTTCCACAATACTGTCCTAGCTTCTTTATATTTAGGTATTTTTACAACTAATTTAGAATCTAACCTCGATGAGGACTTTTGTCCGTCACCGGAGCCTTCAACATTCAAAAGTGAAAACAAAAAATGTCAGTGACTGTAAAAACCCCAAGATATATAAAAATTGCTTTCCAGAAACAACAGACCAGATAAAGGATGGGAAAACTACAATATCCAAAGGAGTGTTACCAGCTCGAGAACGAAGATACCAAAGTTTGTGGGTCAGTTGGCTCACTTCTGAAAGTAACGGCTATTAGAAACTTTCGACAACCATTAAAAAGAATCCTAGGAAATAAATTTGCCCTTGTTTAATTCTAGATAAAGAATCTGAACCTACTGATATCAACATTGGATTCAATAGCTTGTATGAAAACGGTTCTTGCACCTTACTGTGACTGTCATCATAACCAACTAACTGCTTTGAAAAGTGTACTACAAATATTTCTGTTTCCTTTGCAGTTAGACACACACAGGCAAGTTGCTACGAATATCAAAGCCTAAGGAAAGACTTCCCCAACGTGCGACTGTACTATTACTGGGACTCTCAAAGGCGTAAGACACTATATAGCACCTGCACCTTCCCCACCTTTATCCTAGCTAGATAAAAGGTTACTACTATTTTCATACATGCAAAAGTGTTCGTAGCCATTGCCCTCTATCTTTCCTTCCCACACCTTGCAAAAATTCTGAGAACAGTCTGCTTATTCATGCAGTATCTTGAGGTGTTAGTTACCACAAAGTTTAGAGAAAAACCACAAATCGCACTGCACAGCTCAGCTATCTTTCATTAAGGCAACAGATGACTAGCACGTCTATGCTACAGCATCTTTCAGAAGCTTTTTGATACCAGTGGTCATTACATTCTTCCACTTTAGTTTGAACATTTTGATTTACGAGAGAACAACTCGGTGATCTAATACCTGTCTTAAAAGCTAAAAGCAAACCACCTCAACGTTGTTCCTCCTGTCGTCGAAAAGTCTGCCTATGGGGGTCAGAGACCTTGAATAGGACTCTGTTATTCTTACTGTGCGTCAAAGATATTGTCTATTTATGGGAACAAGTCCAAGTTAGTCACTCTGTTAACGATTTAACGATTCTTCCTTTAGTTTCAAACACCCATTAATGATGTCAATTAAGAGGAGTGTCTCACTTGTAGTTTGTCATACAGCGTAGGTTCAAAGAGTTCTTTAACATAATCACCTAAGCATATAGCTTAGGAAACCAACCGGCCAGTTACAGACTATAACCAACCAGCTAATCTCGTTCGGGCCCGGTCAATCTCATCTGACCACCTTCTTGTCTGAGGCCAGTCAATATTGTTCTTTAACAATATTCTGCAAAGAGTTGGACTGTTTAAGTATCATTTAAATTTTTTTCTTGATAGGCACCAGTGAGAACGAGATACTAACACCAGATTTCTGACCTTACCAATCTACGAGTCACTAGACACTCCTGAGTATCCCTCAGGTACTATACTGAGGTATACCGCATCACACTTGCAACCTCCTGACAGACCAAGCGAGTTCCTTCATGCATAACCCGCTGAAAGCTTAATCAATTTGGTGGAGCCGCCAAGACTCTACCACACACTGACATTGTGCCCAGCCAAGTGAGTAACTGAAATCAATCTCATCGTGTTTCTTCTCCCTTTTACAGTCGACCCTTCTCTAAACAATGAAAATTTCCTACAACTTGCAAGATTATTCACTGGCTAATGAAAGACTGCCGAATCTGTAAGGTCCTTCAACGAGCTCATGGAGTCTGGGCCAAAACAGTGTACTGCTCTCCAGAAGCAATAGACCAGATAAAGAATGCAAAAACTACATGTTCCAAAGAAGTGTTATCTGTTCGAGAACGAAGCCGCCAAAGTTTGCGAGTCAGGTGGCCCACTTCGGAAAGTAAGCTTTCGATATTTAATCTAATTTCACAATCTTAGAAGCTGAAAACTTTCGACAATTTAAAAAAAAAAAAGGGAAATAGTTTGCCTTTATCTAATTCCAGACCCAGACTCTTCTAACCTCATACTAACATTGCATTCAATAGTTCGTATGAAAACGATGCTTGCAACTTACTGGAATAATTACCATAACCCACTAATTGCTCTGAGAAGTGTACTACGAACATTTCTGATTCCCCACAGCAAGACACACATAGGCAAGTTACTGTCATCAAAGCCCGAGTGAGAAGAGACTTCCCCAACATGCGACTGTCCTGCTACTGGGACTGAGTATCACTCAGGTGGTACACTGAGGTATAATGCATCACACTTGCAACCTTCTGACAGTCCCTTCATGCCCTTGTCTAGACAATGGAATTTCCTTATACCAACTTGAAAGATTATTCACTGGATAACGAACGATTGCTGAATCTCCAGGGTCCTTCAACGAGCCCTTGGACTTCTGTATTTACATGTTATGACACTGACTTGATGGCCAGCGAAACTTTCATAATCGCCTTGACCATAGCCAAGCATCTAGCTTAGGAAACCAACCGGCCAGTTACAAACTATAACCAACCAGCTAATCTCATTCGGGCCTGGTCAATCTCGTCTGACCACGTTCTCGTCTGGGACCTGTCAATCTCGTCTGACCACGTTCTCGTCCGAAGCCAGTCGGTCTCGTCAGGCCACGTTTTGGACCGGGGCCAGTCAGTCTCATCTGGCCACGTCAACTATTAAGCTACACAAACGATCATATATTGAACCACAAACCAAATATCAAGCCAAACCTTTTGGTCCCACGATAGGAACTAATCCTATCCCATGCGTAATACCTTCACGAGCTTGTATCATCTTTGATGCTAATTCTAGGAGTCAGATACGTTAAGAAACACATCACCTCAGTTTCCAAACTGTAAACTTTCCATATCTTTCAATAACATGTCATGTATGTTCTTCACTGTACACTCAACTGTACCATAATCTGCTCGAACCTGGACGGTTTTGCATACAAATTAGAATATATGAAATAAAAAAGAATTCTCAATCCCCTATGAAATATGCACTCAGTCTTTATTGTCTTTCTGCGCATCGATAATAATAGATTGGCTTGGCATTTTACCATCTCATGCATGATATCAATATTGGATAGAACAAATTATCACTGACGTGGGGATGAAACTGAGCTTCAATACTTAAGAATTTTTTCTTTTCATTCCACACTTAACGAGAGAACGGGTCTTCGACTCTTTACAAATGAAGACGGGATCTGACCCGACAAAACTGAAAAACCGATAGGCTTCACACTCATCAACGACGAAATATTGGGATTCAATATCCCCCGACTGGATAGCAGATGGTTTTGACACATACTGGGACCTGAAACTCTCACAAAGACGAGAAGGGGCGTAACTGTATCTCATACGGAAAAAAAATTGAGGTTTCGATACTTCACAACGGATAGACGCTTTCCACACCCCACAAATCTGAGGGGATATTGGACTTAACATGCAACGGTTGGGAAATGGTGAAAGGATTTGGTACCACCCCTACCACAGGGTAGGCGACGGCTCTCCGCTCAAAGACCCCACAACCAGGGAACGTAGTTGGGAAGGCCTCGAGCTTCGACTTGACGCAACGGGAGAAGGGAAGGCAATTACAGTCGGCTCCAGGAGCGTTGTTACTCAACAACCATACGCCGCTTGTTCATGTAGCAACGCCGCACTACTCGTTAACCAGGGAGCTGATTGTTAAATTGCTTTCCTAATTCTTGTTTCGGAGTGTACTAATATGCGAAGGAATAATCATCAGTGGAATTAATACATATGTCGGAGTTTCCGTAACGATCAAATATCTAACTAAAAAATCAATAAGCCTCTAAAGAGTGTGAGAGGAAAGGAGAGAGAGGAGGAGGAGGAGGAGGAGGAGAGAGTGAGAGAGAGAGAGAGAGAGGCTGTTCAACAGTTCAACCGATCCGTTGTCGGACTTGCTAACACAATCCTGCCTCACTTCCTTACCTGCACCACACCACAGCAGATGGGACACCAGCAAACAACAACTGGCGTTGCGAGGAAGATTTGTTACCTTGAAAGAGACTGCCCATAAGAATGCTGCCATAGCAAGAGATCTAGGAATACCGAAAAATATATAGTTCGGCTTTGATGGAGAAGACAGAGTCATGCAAAGACTAATTTACACAGGATATAGTTACACAAGATTATGAATAAAACACAATAACACCAGAATGTATGCTGGATTTAATGTTTATTAGAAAATATCAGTGGTTTCAGACAATTCTTTGTCAATCTTTAACAAAAATAGTATGACTACTATTTGTCACTTCGGTAGTTCAAGTAACAGTAAAGGGAAAGGTGTCTGGATCAGTGTGGTGAACAGTCAATTGGTCGTTTAATGCTTGGTCCATCCACAATTATGTGCGAAGACCTCTTGCAATCGGTATGGAGATGAGGCTACAGCGTTATGCAAAACTTTTTGTAGATCTGTGCCAAAACGTTGCCACTCATTCCATGGTGTGTCGGAGTCGTTGTGATGCTCGGCCCTCGTCTGTCTCTCACGACCTTACGACGGTTCCCCATGCGTTCTGGATGAGGCTGTCGCATCCTCACCAGGCCACTCCAGTTGTTACATTTCGGGCTGTTCGTCTAACCACCTTCGGACTCGGGACTTGTGTACCTGGGGATTACCCTGTAATAGCAGTGCAAAACAATTAGGAAATAAATCAATGAAGTAATTACGTTTGTATAGATTATTCAAAATCGAAAATTCATAGAAAGATTACCTTGCTCCAAAACTCGAAAACTTCAATTCAAGTTTTGGTTGGCGACCTGTAGTGTGGCATTACGATGGCGGTCTTCTACCTTCTAAGTACCCTGTGTCCCGCGATGTATCCCTGCCTCGCGAAGCCGCCGCCTCACAGTTCCCGGAGAAATGTCTACTCGAAGCCGTTCCTTGATGGCGACTGCATCTGTCAGCGATGTTTCCGTGTTCCCTCGTCCAAGATTCTTTCGTCATCCGCGGAGGTGGTCTTTCTTGGTCCTCTACATTTAGGGTCAACCTAGATTTCTACTTTCCTTTCATCTTCTAACACCAACGTCGCACTGTAGGTTTTGATAATCCTAGATCTTTCGCCATGGTTACATCGTATAGCCAGACTCTACCAAGGCAACTAATCTTCCCCGTAAAGCCAGTTGATTTTGACCTATCTGCAGTGGTGTGGTGCGACGACGATAGTGAGGCAATTCCGACAACTCGGTTGAAGAGGCGAACAGCTCTCTCTCTCTCACAACATTCTTTTTTTATTGAAAATTTGACCACTACAGAAACTCCAACAAAAATATTTCCGCTGAGGATCATTTCCACGCAAATTAGCACAGACCGAAACAAGTACTAGGAAACCACTATCATCACCCTAGTTACATAAGTAATGCGACCTTGTCACATGAGCAAGTTAAGCATAAAACTGAGTTACGTCATACTCGGAGCCGGCTATACGGTTGCGGACTGACTTACGTGGCACAGTTAGTTTGGTAGGGTAAACACAGTATGTGAGCGGAGACGATATTGCTAAACAAGTGGTAAGTTGTTAGAGACTGCTACTGTGGTTTAGGTGGATGGGCAGTGTGGGAGCGGCAGTGGATGTGGCTGATATCGGTGTCGCACCTCTCCACCACCACCAGAGACATCCATAAACGCACCCGTACACAGAGACCCATCCTCACGTTGTAACAAGATTTAAAACATTCAATAGTACTTGAATTCCTTATGCTAGTGTCTGTGTGTACTTGTAAACATGGCTGGATAGCAGAGACCTACGGTTAAATTAATGTTATATTGTTCTCTTGGTAGACTTTCTTTTCAAATAATTTTCCATTAAATTTCTTCCCATATGTTCACATGTTATACAAACACGGTATAAATATTCCCGTATGCAACTGTATGTTTCGTCAAATACCCTGTCCAGCTCTCCTCCTCCTGGCTGCGTACCAGATGCGACTCTGTACAGAATGATTCCCAGACTGCGCGAGTGAGCTCCATGAGGTCCAGGGCTCGTGGGGCTCCTTCAATGGAAATTTTCTTCCCTCCTTGAGGAAGCGTGACCACCCCTTCCCTCCTAGTCCGGTCTGTTTCGTGCATGACCGGTTCCCTGTGCATCAGGCCAGGATCGCTCGACGGTGGTTTGCCGGACAAGCACTACTTGAACTGCTGGATTGGCCGACCAAGGGTGCCGACATGATCGCAATAGTAAACATCTGCCAACGTGATCAACATCGGGGAGTCAGCGCAGGAGACGACAGACCTGGAGGGTCAATGAAGAACTCTTGCGCCCTCTGGGAATCGTTCGGGGCAAAGTCGCATCTCGTCCGCCGCCACGTTGCGATTGCCAGTATGCCTAACAGCCTTGAGGCGTTCCTTCATTAGTGAGGTTGGACGGACGGGATATCAAATGAAACGCAGAACTGCAAATGGAAATTTCTTTGCTACCTTTGTTTATAGAATATAAACACATTATTAGAAATGTATTGGAAAATCACACCCGATTTATAAAGTCTACAAGATATAACAATGAGCTTAACCATAGGTCTAATGACTACTGAGCCTTTCTTATAAGGAGACACAGACTAATTCATTTCAAGTTATATCAAATGTTCTACACCTTGTTACAACAGTGAGGAGGGCCTGTGTGCGTGGGTGCGTGTGTGTATGTGTGTGTGGTGTGGGCGGAGGAGCCGTGACATGGCTATCAGCAACCGTCACCGCTTAGGAGTAGGGCGAAACTAATACAAATCCCAAAAATTCTTACGTTATTTCTTTCATAAAATTGAACTTAAAGCATGAGATTCCCTTGTATGTGTTATATCTGAGCTGGTTAACGAATTTACACAATGATCGGGTGACCCCCCATCCACCTGCCTACCTAACCACACAGCCAGGCTCCATCAACGAACCACTTGTTTGGCAATTTCGACTCCGCTCACACTGTGTTTGCCTCCACAAAGCTGTACCATGCAACTCAGTCGGCATGTGCACCAACAGCAGCACCTGTGCTACTGCTGGTGCAAATTTCATTAAAAAATAAAAAACAAGAATTGTCAACTTACATGTAGAGTTAGTTGTCTCGGTCCTTCGATGAGCAGAAATTCACTTACCTGCAAAGTAAAGGAAAGGAATTTGGTGAAACCAAGATACCTCAAACTGTGCATACCGTATATCCAAATATCCCATCGAAATGTCTCCCTGTTAACATACGTATCTATCATGTTAACACCTGAACAATGAGTGTTACCAGCAACTGACCTTGACCTGATGGCAGATGATGGTTTGGTGTCTTCCCTGGTCAGGAACTGCCGGGAGCCTTTCATTGAGGACCACCGTGCCTGCACAGTATATGGAAAATATTTCAAACACAAGTCAAAAATTGTCAGAGATGACATTAAGTGATGTAAAATAATATCTACAAAAAAATTTAGATAAGCCAACTGGTCAGGTTGATCCCTCCTTAAGTACTGAAAAGACTTAGTTAACACAATTCATATCATTAAAATATTCAAATCACGACGACGATACTACCGCGTGTCGCCTGCATTCTGTGTTTCAAGTCCCCATCTAATAATAGTCCAGATACCCAGTGCACAGTGTCACCTACAGCGGTTACCGTCTCATCTTCGACACCAAGTAATGACTGGGAGGCTGTGCAAAGAACCGTTTGACTCCTAGCACTCCGCCTTCTGCATCACGACACATTTCGGTGCATCACTGGTCGAAGTGGTTCCAGATACATCACGCCAAAGTGCGAGTACTGGAAACTGTAGTAACACTGCAGGTCCACTTATGGGCGAGTTCCCACTCCTAGCGCAGGAAGATTCACATCACCTGTGACTTACACTCAACTTACTGCTTCAGCCGGGAACTGCAGCCATAGCTGTTGACTCAAAATGTCATAGTTTAACTGCTAAGTG
>JAYMFT010209934.1:0-11524 GCA_038088735.1 Panulirus argus
ATATATATATATATATATATATATATATATATATATAAATATCATTCTCCTCAGACTGCTTAATAAACAATCACAAAAGCTTAATGGCAGTAACAGCTGTGACTAGGCAAGTATGAATAACAAGAGCTGGTCCCAGCTCAGAAAGGACAGAGGAAAACAAAGTGGCAAGGCAAAAAGCCCCAAGACAGCCAAAACGTATTGCTTTTAGGTTGCTTTGGAAAAAGAATTCTCTCATCAGTTAAAGAGATATAAGCTGAAAAACTGATGGGAATGGAACTCATGAACCTGCTCTACAACATCACTGCATACACTTTCTTTTTTTTAAGTATATCAAATTAAAGAAAAGCTTCTTTCAATGATATTGTTCATATTCTTTAAAACTATTATGGGTTCCAAAAAAATGGGCCAATTTCTTTAAAAAGAGCACAAATCACTCATGAATTTCACACCTTAGCAGAAAATATAGATACAATGTTAAGTACATGCATAGCAAGGCCATGAATCAAATTCCAGTACTGTGTTCAGTTAAAACCATTAATTACATAATTTCTTTACTCAATGTACATCTCTTACAGTTTATTTGATTCCAAAGAGAATATGAGGTAGGACAGTACTGATGCAGTTGGAGCTACTGGCTACAATAAAAGAGGGTGCAGAGAGCATATAACACAGCATGGAATTTCAGGATTTGCTGATTCATATGTTTGCAAGCCTTTTCAGTGTTTTCAAACAGAAAAAACTTCTCAGCACTGATGGTTTCTACCTACAAGTTGCAAGGATTTTTTTATTCAATTTTACTAAATTTACTTTAGCCGTATACTTCTTTATCTTTCAGATGTCTGAAACAAAGTCAGCTTAGTAACATCTTCATTTGTCATATCAGGAACCAGCCAGTGAGTAAAGGGAGTGGAGAGAGCCCCACAAGGTATATCCCTTAATAATCTGTCCCTCAGGACAAGTTTAACTTACATGGAACCAATGCTTATCAATGTCTCCTCCACAGGAAGAAGGCTGCCATCAAGAGCTCAACTCTGAGTGCCTATAAATTACTGCAAATAATTCTCCACTCTGCGTTTACTGCAGCACCCAGCCTCTGGCATGCATGTCTTCATTTCCTTTCTCAGAAACATTCATTAGACCTCTCAACATAGGATTTACATCCTTCTTCACTACTATATTTTGTCAGGGGAATATGTGATTAAGTGTGTGATAGGCTCATTTGCCCTATAATTTTTTTGAGCAGGGTACCTCTGCTCACTCCCAATTCTGCTCTGTTTTTCATCTTTGAGTAAATTTCAAAGTGAATTATTAAGTTTTCAAATAATTTTTCAACCCAGTTTGTCAGGTTCAGGATGTTTCTCATGTTTTTCACTTTCTTTAATGAGTCCAGTGATGTCAAGCATGACATCATTGCCTTCTGGTAGTAAATACAGGAACTAATCCATTGTGATGTGGTCTCCAATTCTTGATTCATTTATATTTGTAATCTATTAGTATTTGCCTCAGCAGTAGTTTTACTAAATTTGGAACAGTACAGAGATCACAATGGCTAATACAAATGGAGGAGGATGACACATAATATTTGAATCACTGCATGTTTTTCCTTCATTCTTTTACCAAACAGTTTACTCTTTTTAGCAGTCTGATCCAAATTTCTATTTTGATTCATTCTATCTAACATTGTCAGATTTGCTTTGACTTACTAGGGGTGGGTTGCTAAAAGTTTTGTTTAAGTTTATTAACAGTTCTCAATATGGATTCCTCTACTCACCTACTGGATATCTGCTTTGAATCAATCTGATAAAAGTAATGAAATGGGACAATTTAACCTAGCTTTCTTCTTTTGTATTTAACTGTTTTTCACCTTAGACAATTCCATCATTCCATTGGTTTATTAATTTTGAACTGCTCATGATGTGTATGATCAGGCTACCTTCTCAGTCCCTTATATGATTTTAGTTTTATTGCCTTTCTTATCTACATTCCTGTTCTCAAACACTGTGTTGAGTTTTACATTTCCATCTTTAGAGTCCAAGAAAGGTTCAAACTTCTGCTTGTATTTTCCTTACTTTTGACTCCAAGTTTCTGTCTTTGGATCCAGTGATGGAAATGCCTGAATGGCAATTCCCACACAAGTCTATTAATCGACAACCTACTGTCCCTGCACCATGAGGTATCTTCTCTATGATCCATCTAACCTTGAAGTTTGCCAGTTCTGGTCAAAGGAGTTGAATATTCTACCAAATATCAGTCACACAGAGGGAAAACTACAGTATGTTGTCTTTCAAAATGATGCTGTGAAAGTGCATTGGCATACTGCCATGCATAGCATAGCACATCGTTCAGGTGGATGGATGTTATTCTGATGAAATAATTTGGGTTCCAAAGTTTTGTAACCAGAACCTAGAGTGGGAGTAGGGATGCTGGCTCAATTCTCCCACCAGACATCCCTTCATTGTAGATGAGAAAGTGGAAATTTCAGCTGTGGCCTGGTTAATGATCTTATATCTTTCATATTTGTTCACTCTTTCATGCATCAGTGAGGCAGTGCCAGGGACTGACAAAGAAAAGGCCTCATTCACTCACATCTATTCTCTAACTGTCATGTGTAATACATCAAAACCACAGACCCCTATTTACAACCAGACCCCACAGACCTTTCCATGGTTTCCCTTAGCTGTTTCATATGCCCTAGTTCAGTCCATGGACGGTACATCGCCTCCTGTATACCACATCATTCCAATTCAATCTATCCCGGGCAGGTCTTTCACCTTCTTGCATGTTCAGCCCCCAATCGCTTAAAATCTTATTGCTCCATCCTTCCATCTCCACTTCAGTCTCCCCCTTCTCCTTGTCCCCTCCACTCCTGACATACATATCTTCTTTGTCAACCTCTCTTCACTCATTCTTTCCATATGTCCTAACCATTTCAGCACACCATCAGCTTGCTCAACCATACTCTTATTATCACACCTCTCTCTTACCCTATCATTACTTACTTGATCAACTCTAGTCACAACACATACCACCTTCAAACATTATATTTTCAGCACATTCATCCTCTTCTATACATTTTCATCTATAGCCCATGCCTTGCATCCATACAACATCATCAGGAAAACTATATATTATTTTTCATGTTAACTGAGATGGCATGGGCAAATGTATGCCCTAATCAATGCCATCTCATCAGTGCTATATATATACAGTAATCCCTTGATTTAACAGACCCCAACATAGCAGATATCGGATTTAACAGACCAGGCAAATAATAACACATTAATTAATAATAATTGAAAAAAAATTAAAAAAGCCTCAAATGCCACACCACGCACATTTCATATCACACTTATTTTTGGTAGCGTGGGGTATACTTGCTTTGGTGATGGGGTGAGAGAAACAGACTGGGTGGGAAACACTATACTGATTCTAACATTTCGACATAGTCTCAATCACAGAATGGGTACAGATGAACAGGACTCCAGCTTATGTACGTGTCGTCATCGGCCTTCAGCCCCCTGGGTGCCTGGTGTGACCTCCCAAATGGTTGCACCTGGCATTTAACCTTGCCGCTTCTGCCATGTTCCACCTGGCTGCTCCTGCCTTGACTATCTTGTCATCTCCGTTAAGCTTAATCTCACCGCCTCTGCTGCGGTGATGTCTCGCGGATGCTCTAGCAAGACACACAAAGCTCTTCTGGTGATTCATGTTTTCTTTTGTCACTATGTAAGCTGCCTCAATCCTTTTTCTTACTTTTCTCAAACTGCCCTTGCTTCGTATTTTCATCCCACTCCAGTTCGGTAGGTGCCCCTTTTCCTCTGCATGCACCACCAGTGAGTTAGAGGTTCTGTGCGCCCCTCTACCTCACTGGTAGCAGCTGCTTACCAAATGGCATCCTAGATATGTTTCTTCCTTGTATATCAACTGACTGTTATATTTCTCTTTCTTGTATCTCCCCTGATGATGTGATCATTACATGAAAGTGCACTTGGGAACTTATCTTGTTTCATTTTCCTGTAGATTACAAGCATTTATTAGATCACGTGTACTTCTTTGAACTTTTGCAATATGTATGTATGTATGTATGTATTACAATAAGGTCACAGTGATGCACGTGCTCTAGGTATTTGCTGATAACCACAGCAAAAGATGGAACATGATAAGTTTTGACTACACTTATGTGTTTTATATCTCTAAGGGGAGACTAGGAGTAGTCCCAGTTGCCCAATTCACTAATTATCTCATTTGTTCTCTTGTTTTTCTCTTAATACTAACCTCCTTCCAAAACATCTTATTCTCCTTGAAGCTTGTTGATATTTGCTCATCCCAATTCTCATTTGCCTTCTTTTTCAGTCCCTGCACCTTCCTCTTGACCTCCTGCCACTTTCTCTAGTACATTTCTTATTCATTCACACTGCTTCCCTCAAGTACTGCTCATACACCTCTATTTTCTCTTTCACGAGCAACTTTACTTCATCATCCTACCACTCACTGCCCTTTCTCACCTACCCACCGCCCACATGCCACGCACTTCTCTTGCACATGCAAGCACTGCTTTGCAAAATACCTCCTACTCTTCAGCGAATCCCCTAACTTCACTTACTCTCACCTTTTGCCATTCTATACTCAGTCTCTCTTGGTATTTCTTCACACAAGTTTCTTTACCAACCTTGCCTACTTTCACCACCCTGTTATCACCATGTCATATCCTCTCATTCAAAAACTTCTCTAAATCTTCACCGTTTCCTTAGACATCCCACCAACTGCCCCTTTCAGCATTCACATCCAAGATTTTCTCTCTTGTACATGTATCAATCAGTCTTTAATCCAATAATGCTCACTTTCCATCTTTCCTACTGAACCATGTATACTTAATATATGTTTTTCTTTTTAAACCATGTATTCCCAGTCACCAGTCCTTTTTCAATCCACAACTTAATAAGCTGTTCATCATTTCATTTCACCTTACTGAATACCTCATGCCCCTTAAATGATGCCCTTTAATACCACATTACCCACTTTCACATGTAATCATCCAATGCTAATACCCAATCGCTAGCATTAAAACTGCTGACACTAACTCAGCTATTCCCAAAGTACGTGCCTCTCTTCATTATCCTTCTTGTGTTCAGGTGCATAGGCACTAATATTCCGGTGTCTCTCATAATCCATTTTCATTTTTACCCATATTAGTATGGAGCCCACTTACTTACACTCTATCACACATTCCCACAACTTTTTAAGTTTCAGCTTCCTTGATCTCAGAAAATCTTACAGCACTCTATTACACATTCCCACAACTTTATAAGTTTCAGCTTCCTTGATCTCAGAAAATCTTACAGAGCACCTGTCTACCATCCTTTTCCAACTGTAAATGATGTTTGTCTAACACAATTCAATTTTTGAATGCAGGTTCTGAGAGAATAAATGTTGAATCAAAAGATTTTTTCAAGATTTTACGAAACATTGGTTTGAGGTCAAATGGGTCAGTGGATTTTAGCCTTCCTTGGATGGTGTCTGAAGGTTTCATGGGGCATTGCTCCCTCATATAAGTGGTTTGTTGCAATGGACTTTAATCCACTGTTATGTACAGAGCCCACAAAAAACCTTGTCTACCTCCCAATAAATTTTTAAAGGTATTGTCAAACTAAAATTTAATACCTTTGTTCTCATCTCTTCTGTGGCCTTGATTACTATCTGCAGATGTCTGGGCATGGAGTTGGCAAGGTTCTTGAAGTATTCTAGGTCCATGTTTTGAATTCATAGGGTCTTGATCTCCTGAATAAGGTGGAGTACTGATGAGGAGTTGCAGGAAGAAGCCACTTTGATTGTGCATTCTGAGCTCCTTTTGCACTTTAGAAATCCCAGGCATACCCACATTTTCTTGCTTCCAGGTGAGAATTCAGGCTTTATCCACCTTAGAAAGGTACGAACCAACCATCTTGAAGCAAAGGTGGAAGAAATACAGTGCCCAGAAGTAAAATTCCCAAAATGAAGTGGTAGTAGCCAGGAAGAGTAAAGAAACAACATCTTTCCCTGGATATAGCTTAAGACATATTGAGGCAGGTTGCTGATGCTCACACCATTTGAAACATTAGTCTCAGCGATCTGATGTAAGACGATTTCATCAGGAGAGCATCATGTGCTTGTATTTACAGTATGTATTGCCTTTGAAAATATATGGTGGGTGGTTGTACACATTTTCCTGGGACATTCTGAGTATATGGCACTCACCCTGACTGATAGTGACCATTGCCACACCCCTGTTGCACCCATGTCACCCTTTACAGAGGACTGACCTGTCTAGAAAACAGTGTATGTGCATAATCTTAATTCATAAGAAAAAGTTACAAAATCATGGGAAAGCAATTAAAACATTAATTACCAAGAGAAAGCAGTGCAAACCAGCTAAAATTAAACCCTTAAAATATTTTGAAGCTCCAAGGAAGCGGTAATTTTTTGGTAGTTTTTATGCTCCTAATCATGTAAATATAAAAGTTACAAAATGAAAATTATGTAACTTACATACTTAGGATTAGCCAGTCTGATAGAGAATGTGTTTTTTCCTGATCTAAGAAAAGTTTCATCTTCAAGATTTTTTCTTTTTTTACTTCATAAATATTTTTTGGCTATCTTGGAAGCCCGAAAAATCAGTTGCAAAACAAATATGTTAAAGGATGTGGGTTTTACCTAGTGGCCAGACCCATAAGACTAGGTCTTTTTACCTATCTGCAACTAGGGGACAAGCAAAATAGACCTGAAGAATAGCAAGTTAGCATGGGGCCTCATGCTTTATACTTTCTTTTGACTATAGGTCACAGTAAAGTATACTTATTTTTCTTTTGAAAGCTATTAATGTAAATCCTTCTCTGTTTCTCTCATTGAATCAGACATTTCTGTCAAGCTTGATCGTAGCAGGTGCCATCATGTACCTGCATTGGTAACAACATTTAGCCTCCCTTCCATTTACCCTGTATCCTATTCCCATCTGATCTTTG
Organism: Panulirus argus; assembly: GCA_038088735.1. Lineage (NCBI taxonomy): Eukaryota > Metazoa > Arthropoda > Malacostraca > Decapoda > Palinuridae > Panulirus > Panulirus argus. The sequence continues at coordinate 6,999 of JAYMFT010209934.1, forward strand.
TTTCAAATCCACAGCAAAAATACATTACTGTCACAGAAACTTTTATACATCACGCATCAGCTTGTTTTCTTTCCGTCCTTTCCAGACACAACTTGCAGTAGTTCTACAACAGATGATCTCAAATGAGGTACTGCCTTGGCTAATAATTTTTATCTACATTTCAGAATGATCCTCTACATGATCCCCTGGGTGGAGATCCCTTGGGAGAGCAATTAGAGTTTGAGGTCAAGGAAGAACCCTTTGAATTTTATGAAGATTCTGTGAGTAGATACATGAGAACTGTGTAAAAATTGAATTGGATGATTATTTTTTAAGTAATGATATTGTACATGTGTTTATCATTAAAATTTTCAGTTTTTATTTCACAGAAGTACATTACATTCATTTATTTATTTGTCTGTGGTATTATTAATTGATCAGCACTCTTTTAATGTTTTGAAAAACATAAATCACTTATGTATGGTTATTTGTAATAAAGTAGGCAGTAGTACATGTCATCTGTAATCTTAAAAACCTTTGGACTATCTCTTTGGCTACTGCTACACCTGCTATATATGCAGGATTGACTTGTGTAATTTTGTAGTGCCCATGACCTGTGTGTGTATGTCTTACTTAGAACACTTTAAAAGACAGTATAAAGACACCTAAGGAAACATTAGAACAAAATTTAACTCTTTAACTGCTCTGGGAGGTTTTCTGTCCATGCATGTACAATTCATTTTTCATTTTTATGAAAACATTTTACTCTTGCAGATTGAGAGATAAACAATATGTATGTAAAGCCCGTGATATGTTACTGTGCCGTCAGTATTATAGACAACAGTGGATGGTGCTGCCACCAATCGTGGTTTATCATGATTATTTTCTAACTTTTTGATGGACTTATTATTGTCTTGCTTTTACTGTCTTGCGGCCACTCTTGTAAGGCATGCAAAGCCCTCCCAGCGACTTATGTTTTCTTTTGTCACTATGTAAGCCACCTCAATCGTTTTTCTTACTTTCCTTGAACGGCCCTTGCTTAGTATTTTCATCCCACTCCAGTTCAGCAGGTGCCCCTTTTCCTCTGTATGCACCACCAGTGAGTTAGAGGTTCTGTGTGCCCTTCTAACTCACTGATGGTGTATGCAGAGGAAAAAGGGCACCTGCTGAACTGGAGTGAGATGAAAATACCAAGGAAGGGCAGTTCGAGGAAAGTAAGAAAAACAATTGAGGCGGCTTACATAGTGACAAAAGAAAACACGAGTCGCTGGGAGGGCTTTGCATGCCTTACAAGAGTGGCCGTAAGACAGATCACCACGGCAGAGGCAGCAAGATCAAGCTTGACAGAGATGACGAGGTCAGTCAGGGCAGGGACAGCCAAGTGGAACATGATAGAAGCAGCAAGGTCAAATGCCAGGCGCAACCATTCGGGAGGGCACACCAGGTACTCACGGGGGTGAAGGCCGAAGATGACACGTATATAAGCTGGAGTCCTGTTCTTTTGTACTCATTCTATGATCAAGACTCTGTCAAAACATTAGAATCAGTATAGTGTTTCCCTCCCAGTCTTTGTTTCTTTCACCTCACCACATCACCAGATTATCATGGAAAATTCATATACTTACTTTGTTTCGATCTCAGTCTGCCTCAAGCTATCGTGCAGTCAGGTTGTATACAAAGAATTGCGACTGTTCATTAGATCATTTTGCAATCCTTACAATTCAAAATGGCATCAAGTGATAGAGAAGTTAAAAGAAAGCATGTGAACTGTATATTGTATCAAAAATGGTTACACTCGATTTACTGGACTTTCAGTATTAATGGACACACCCTCCCCCCTATTGGTTTGTTAAATCGAGGATTACCATATTTGCATTGAAGAATGTGTGTGAAATACTGAGAAAAACGGATGCATTCATATGTGGCATTTATGGATCTGGAGAAAGCAAGGAGAGGGTTGAAAGAGATGCCATGTGGAAGGTCTTGAAAATATACAGTATGGGAGGAAAGCTGCCAAAAGCAGTGAAGTTTTTATCTGGGGTGTAAGGCATATGTACAAGTTGGAAGAGAGGAGAATGAATGGTTCCAAGTGAAGGCTGGTCTGCAGTAGGGGTGTGTGATGTTACCATAGTTGTTCAATTTGTTTATTGATGGGGTGTTGATGAAGGTAACTGCGAGAGTCTTGGAGAAAGGAGCAAGTATGCTGTCTCTAGGGGATGAAAAGACCTGGGAAGTGAGCGAGTTGTTGCTGGAGATGATTAAAAGCAAGTTTATTAGGTTTAGCAGAATTGAGGGACAGTTTAGCTGCTGTGTGAGTTTGAATGGAGAAAAATTAAAGGAAGAGATGTGTTTAAATAACAGAGATTGGACATGGCAACAAATGGAACCATGGAAGTGGAAGAGAGTTATAGTGTGGGTGAGGGGGTGAAGGTTCTAGGAGCAATGAAGAATGTGTGGAAAGAGATTGTTATCTGGAAAGGCAAAAATAGGTACGTTTAAAGGTATAGCATTCCCAGCATTATTATATGGATGTGAGGCATGGACTCTAGATAAAACTGTGTGGAGCTGCGTAGGTGCTTAGAATCCATGACTGATAAGTGGATAAGGATGGAAAAAGACACTTAACACAACTAGAACACTTTATTCCTGTTTCACTGAACTGAAACATGGTTTTGTTGAGTGCCTCCTTCCACCCTTATATAGGATGGGTGTGTTGGAAATGAAATGTTTGAAGATAATATGTGGTGTGAGAATGGAAATGGTGAAGAGCTCATGGATTTGTCTGCTGAAAAAGGATTGGTGACAAGGAATACCTGGTTTAAAAAGAGAGATATACACAAGTATACGTATGTAAGTAGGAGAAATGGTCAACGGGCATTATTAGATTACGTATTAATTGATAGGTGTGTAAAATAGAGATTTTTTAATTTAGATGTGCTGAGAAGAACAGCTGGTGATACATCTGATCACTGTCTTGTGGAGGCAAAGGTGAAGATTTGCAGAAGTTTTCAAAAACAAAGTGAGAATCTCGGGGAGAAGAGAGTGGTGAGAGTAAGAGAGCTTCGAAAGGAGACTTGTGTGAAGAAATACCAGGAAAGATTGAGTGTAGAATGGCAAAAGGTGAAAGCAAATGAAGTAAGGGGAGTGGGTGAGAAATGGGATGCATTTAGGGAAGCAGTGATGGCATGTGCAAGAGATGCATTTGGTAAGAGAAAGGTGGGAGGTGGGCAGATTAGAAAGTGTAGTGAATGTTGGGATGAAGAAGTAAAATTGTTAGTGAAAGAGAAAAGAGAGGCATTTGGATGATACAAGGAAGGAGTGCAAATGACTGGAAGATGTATAAGAGAAAGCAGCAGGAGGTAAAGAGGAAGGTGCAAGGGTTGAAAAACAAGGCAATGAGAGTTGGGGTGAGAGAGTATCATTAAACTTTAGGGAGAATAAAAAGATGTTTTGGAAGGAGGTAAATAATATGCATAAGACAAGAGAGTAAATAGGAACATCGGTGAAGGGGGCAAGGGGGAAGTGATAACAGGTAGTGTTGGAGTGAGGAGGAGATAGAGTGAGTATTTTGAAGGAGTGATGAATGTGTTTGATGATAGAATGACAGACGTAGGGTGTTTTCGTCGGGATGGTGGACAAAGTGAGAGAGTCAGGGAGAGTGGTTTGGTGAAGAGAGAAGAGGTGGTGAAAGCCTTGTGGAAGTTGAAATCCGGCAAGGCGGCAGGATTGGATGATATTTCAGTTGAATTTAATAAGAAAAGTGGTGACTGTGTTGTTGATTGGTTGGTAAGGATATTCATTGTATGTATGGAACATGATGAAGTGCCTGAGGATTGGCAGAATGCATGTATAGTGCTATTGTACAAAGGCAAAGGGGATGAAAGTGAGTGTTCAAACTACAGAGGCATAAGTTTGTTCAATATTCCTGAAAAATTGTTTGGGAGGGGATTGATTGAGAGGGTGAAAGCATGAACAGAGCATCATTTTGGGAAAGAGCAGTGTGGTTTTAGAATTGGTAGAGGATATGTGGATCAGGTGTTTACTTTGAAGAATGTATGTGCAATATACTTAGAAAAACAGAAGGATTTATATACAGCATTAATGGATCTGGAGAAGGCATATGATAGGGTTGATAAAGATGCTTTGTGGAAGGTCTTAAGAATAAAGGATGTGGGAGGTAAGCTACTAGAAGCAGTGAGAAGTTTTTATCAAGGATGTATGGTGTGTGTACGAGTAGGAAGAGAGGAGAGTGATGGGTTTCCAGTGAAGGTCAGTCTGTGGCAAGGGTATGTGATGTCACCATGGTTGTTTAATTTGTGTATGAATGGGATGGTAAGGGAGGTAAATGCAAGAGTTTTGGAAAGAGGGGCAAGTATGCAGTCTGTTGGGGATGAGAGGGCCTGGGGAGTGAGTCAGTTGTTGTTCACCGATGATATGGCACTGGTGGCGGATTTGAGTGAGAAACTGCAGAAGTTGGTGACAGTTTGGAAAAGTGTGTGAAAGGAGAAAGTTGAGAGTAAATGTGAATAAGAGCAAGGTTATTAGGT
>JAYMFT010209945.1:0-11524 GCA_038088735.1 Panulirus argus
TAAACCAAAAAATACATTACATATATATATATATATATATATATATATATATATATATATATATATATATGCGTTCTGAACACTATCCATCTCTCCACTATTACAACCACCGATTTAAAATAAATATATAACATGACCCCTCATGCCCGTGACGAAACTTCTGTAGTGACAACACTGAACACTCGCTCCTCAACTGTCCTGCCCTCTCCCGACGCGCACACACACGCACACACACACACACATCACCAAACTTCTTAACCTGTGGTCCCGACCAGTGGGCGTGGCCGACTTCCCGAGCGCTGGGGGTAGCCCCATCAAATGGGACCACTGGGGCAGAATAGTAAGTGTATACAATGTTTTTTTCCCCTGCTCCCTTTTTCTGTTTAAACACAAACAGTTCGAAACTGGATCGTTTTCTTTACTTCGCAAACGTCAATTATTTTTCTTTCCTCAGCAGTTACGTTTCCCTTGTATAAAAAAAAAAATATACCCATAAGCAATTAAAATGTTACCCATCTTTACTTCATACAAAATAATCCTCTTGGTGATGGGTTCTGCTTCCCCTCTACAGAGATGCTGTAAAAGAACAAACGTCGTCCAATACTTTCCTCTCAAATATCGGATCTTAATATATATTTTTTCTCTTCCCATCACCATCAACAAACGTTTAGTCCCGCAGCACGCTCGTCTCCAGGCGTCCTCTCTCAAAAAACCATACCTAATTTCGTTCTTGACATTACGAAAATTTTCCAGCATTGAGAAAACACAGTTCCCTCTTTTTACCACACTCTTACGAACTTCTGGCTAACTTTCGTGAAAATTACTCGCAAAAAGGTTGAGAGGGCATTCTGAAGAAGGGGACCTGGAAGACTGATGCATCTTGCAAATGAATCGTAATACCGTAGCTGAACACTGATGGTACTGTGTGTTTAGGGCGAGTCAAGTCGCATGCGCGGGAGATGAAATTACTATAAGAATACTTTACGTGAAATTACTATAAGAATACTTTACGTATCTAATGCAATAAGCTGCACGACTTTCAGCATATTTTCTTCCATTCACTTCACCTCCAAAATACACAGTCCCGGTACATCACATTCTCCTTTGTTCCATCAATCTCTCGTATACTCTCTGTCACTCTCCCACCAATGCTCACATCAACTAAGGCTTATGCCAGCTGTGTAGTGCAGAGAACTTGAGTTTCCCCGCCAGAATAGTCTACTTCAAGATCCAATACACAGTAGGGCTTTATATGGTCTACGCTGGCTCATTGCTGACTAGCTCAAGCAAAGTCCATTTCGCAGGAAGATAAACTAGTGTTACGAAATTTATATACAATGTCGTCCATCCAATTCTGGCTCTAACACTTGGCATTTCAACATTTCTTTTTTTTTTTTTACGGTGTCCAAAATGGCATTAACTCGCTAATGAATGAGGTGGTTAATGAGAATTTTTGGACGCCCCCACAACTACAATCCTTCTGCACAGGACATACCACGACACCGAACATAACCCCACTGACTATCCTCCCAAATAGATTATTCTCTTTTCTGACACACTTGCTATTAACGTGAGAGGTGATAACGCCCCTACATTTTTTTTTAAAGGAGTTTTTAATAAAGGCTGACTGTTACTTTTAATGCATAATGTTTTGCCTTTACAAGTCATTCTGTGCTCGCACTCGTGTCTGTATTTTCAGCTATGTATTGTAATAACTGTGTATGTCTGTGTGTGTGTGTGTGTGTGTGTGTGTGTGAAATCAATCACCAATTTCTACGGGGAGGAAACTGTACTAGTGTGTGTGTGTGTCTGTCCACCGACAGTATATCAGTTTCTTCTATAAAACTTTAGGATCTTCTTTGTTCTACGTCTCACATTTCAAAACCTAATAATGGCATCTCTGAAATTACATTTATATGCGTTCATAGTCGGTCGCAAACGACTGCCTTTACGTCAACAAGCCACGCGCTGTTGTATACTTGTGCGGCCAAGCGCTTTTAGCTCGGCGACTAATGAGCAGTTTCCTATCCTACCTACGTAAATGCAAGGCCCACCTAGTGAGGCATATACCACGGCTCGGCTATCAAGATTATGGGATGAGAAGGGATCAAAGCTGTTGACGTTCCCCCCTCAATTCTGCAACCAACATCAGTCGGGCGCTGTGAACATGAAGGAGCGTAATGACTGGCTGGCGCCCTCGAGCCAAACAACACACGCTGCTGCATCCATAACACTCCTCGTCATTTAATTTCTCGTTGGAGACAACGAATACGCTTCCTTCGTTTCTAAGCTGTAGGAAGATGACGTAACATGTCATCCAGTTACAATCAAACAAACTCAACGTGTCAGGGGCTACCAGACTGGCTGGAAAGTAGAATAATGTCTGAGAGACCCCTGTGGAGCTCGCGTCTACGCTAGTACCCCGATGAACACGCTCGTTTTCCCCAGTAGTCCGGGTGGTTTATGTACATTTTCTGTGGTAAGTCTACGGTAGGCGGAGAGGAAACTGATTTATACGACACCCCCTCGGCACACGAGTTCAAAAGGTCACAATGCACTGGGCTGCTGAAGGGCACTGAGGCATGTTCAGCCGTGTTTTTTTTTTTTTGCTATTAAAACAGAAGGCCCCAAAGCCTACTCTCAGATGAAAATGCTTTCCGTAACATTTGTCGCAACCAACACAATTTTAATGTGCCTATGTTGAACTGCCCCGTTGGTCCGAATGTATGGAAAACTTAAAAAGTGTTCATCTTTAAAAGAGGAAACAGTATTATATATTTCCATTATTAACAAATAAACAATAAATTATGTATCTAACGATAATAACCTCTTCACTTCGTTGAGTCCAAAATGCCTGAGATGAGATGATGCCCTTAAGACACAGATTAACGTTATCTCTCCTTCCCTTCCACAGCACCCCTAGGGGCACGCCGTAAGGAGGCAGGAGGTGGAGAAAGCGGCGAGGGCAGTGCCTCGGGGGAGGAAGAGCCCCTGGCCCAAACTACCGCCAGCATGGAGGAGGCAAAGCAGCTGGAGCTGGATCAGCAGCAGCAGCAGCAGCAGCAACAGCAAGAACAGCAACAGCTGCAGGAACCCGAAGAACCGGAGCTGCCCAGCGAACCAGAGCTGCCTCCCGATGTCCTTCACAAACACGACGAAAACATCGTCTTCAAGGTAAGTTCCCGTTGCTCGCCTTGCTAGCAACTCACCTAAACTCACATATTACTGTAGGTTCACATCAATCACATATGCAACAGTGCAATGACATAAAATCACCACGAACCTTCCCTAATTTCATTGCCTTATTTTACGTACGAAATATAAAATGAATATAATATGGTGATGTCTATTTAACAACGGGAGGTTTAAAAAAATATTTCCCAGCGCAGCCTGCCTTCGGCGAGTAAAATATAATATTTTTTTAATTGGTTCCCGCCTGAGGTCTTTACAGGATATCATTTGTAATTCCCTGGTGAGATTCCACCCGAAGAATTAAGTATATAAAATTACTAGGGAAGAGAGACACTTAATACATAGTACAGTCCACTTGTCATATCATCTACAGACCATTACAAAACAAAATACAAAATAGATTCTAAAAAATAACGAGTGAACAAAAATTGTAGATAGAGAGAAAGCCTCATCCAAGTAATAACCACAATGGAGAAAGATATTGATACTGGCCAGACAACTACTCTTTGGTTGGACACAGTCGCCTCGCAAGAGCTCCACAATCAGAGAAATGGGAGGCACCTTAGTCTCTTACCAAACGACAGAACTTCCAACGGCTAAAGTTAGCACAAAAGAAACTCTCCAGCAATGACCTTAGTTTCAAAGGCTCTTTTAAAAACACAAATACAAAATCAGAAGGAACATGGGAAGCATGGCGGGCGGCACAGATTATTTCATGTTACATGCGCAGGCGTTGGGCCACAAAGTCTTAGGGCGACAGCCAGCCAACCTCAAGCTTAAAACAAGAGAAGCTTTCACAAGAGCAATCCAGTGTGTTGTGTGTGTGCCGGATACATAAAGAGGATGTTCCAGGGCTCTTGTCTTCTCCGGCCACCTTTGCATGGAAATGCAGAGAATGAACAACGTTCTGCATCGCTTTGCGTAAAATATCACTAAAATCTGCAACTAGAAGCAATTACCAGTTAGGTACGTACTGCAGGTAATTTGGGGAAAACCAAAGTTTTTGGGTAAAAGCTGAGGTTGAGTCTGTTCCTGTGGACAAAGTTCTTTTGAGATAAAGTTGACACTATCGCTCTCTTCAGTTCCATTTAGATCCGTGCCTCCCTCGAGCGATCCCCCAATTACTGACTGGCTAAATCTCTTCCTGGTCCGTAGCGCTGAATATCCATCCGACGCCAACAACTGTAGTCTTTATAATGAGGTACAGTGACACGATGATGTCCAACTAGGGAACTTCACAAGTGCGTGATGCCACGGATCAAGAAACTGTCGACCGGGCAATTCTCACCGCTCATGTGAGTCACCCCAATTTAGTGACCCTCATCATGTGCAAGACGTCCATGAGAATTACCCTGCCGTGGTTCACGAACTCTCTCTCTCCCCCCATCCTTTGTCTCAGGTCCTGACGCAGGAGTACAGCGACGCAGCCGTCGACCTCCTCTGTAACCACTTCTTCAAGGATGAGCCCCTGGGGAAGGCTCTCTACCTCGACAGCCCGAGGGAGGTCGACCACTGGCTCTCCAAAGTCCTGCCACACATGGTAAGTAACCACTGCACACTAGCCTCTTCATCAGTACATGCTTTTCTAACTTTACTTTGTCTCGTTAAGATCCGAGTAAATGCCTTCCTCATAACGTTAGCAAGTAAGTTCGACTGTTACCGAAGGTTTATGAGTGACCCACAGGCCGAAATTCATGGATATGCGAAGTCAGAATGAAGTAGAGAAAATTCATCCTAGCTGAACAACAACCCTGTTCTTATCTTCCTATCAAATTAGGTCCAGCTTATGACTCTGCAATGCTGTGTACGATATGAGATAACTTGAGAAAGCTTTCCTATCAACGAAACCCGTCACGTAACTTCTCTGATACCTCAGAAACCTTTCCCTTCCAACTCAACTGGTAATATAACTTTGCTCCAAGTTGAGGGACCTCATACTATCAATTAGGGCTTTCCGGCTGGCTCAACACTTTTAAATTAGTCGCAAGGTTCGCCCCGATGCGCTCATCTTCCTTCATACATTTCCTCTCACTTGATTTGAGGCACTCAGACCGAGCTTCTTGCGCTCTGGCACACAACCAGGATGATATTAAACATTTCACTCTTCCTCTCTCTTCATCATCATCATCATCACAACCACTCTGTTATCAACAATACCAGAGGCATCCACAGCTCACTATCACTACGTAGCCCATTATAATAATACTTTTAGAACCGTCACTGCAATCGCTAATCAGTAGCATGTAGCGTGCGTTGTCGTAACTTGAGCCAAGCCCAACGCCTTTGGCTCGTTCCTCACAGACTCTTCATTTACGTGGGGGGATGATATCTGTGCGTCTGTCATTCGGTTGGCTCCCAGTCTCATCATGCCTTCCCGCACACCCATCCATTTGCTTGTAGCCGTTCGTTTCTCTTATGGCCGTGTCCCCCACCAGATAATGTCTTTCCAATCAGGTTCCCTCCGGGTTCTCCTTCAGGAACTATCAATTTCCTCGGCGTTTTACGGATCTTCTCAAATTTCTCTCTTCTCCTCTCACCTATTTCTTGCTTTCTGTTTCTTTTTCTAATCCCTTCTAATCCCTATTCCTACTACGAACCAAAGCCCCCGAATCCCTGAGATCCCTCAGTAAGACCGCGTACGCTGGCGTTCCTCCGTCAGATCAGCCACGGCGTTTCGGTGATGGCGATAGACGAGTCGTCGAACGGGCGGCTGGTGGGCGTAGCCATCAACAGCATCAAGAGGCGCGGTGACGCCCCCGGGCCCGACGACTTCCTGGCCTGGATAGACCCCCAGAGAGACCCGAAGATGTTCAAGATCATCTCCTTCCTCACGCAACTCGCCAGCGACATCGACTTCTTCGGCCAGTACAAAGTCGACAAGGTATGTGCACCTAATCCAATGGTGTTCACTTGTTTCCAGTAGTCAGCTGATCAATGATTTCCTAAAAGTATGAAAAATGACCCCCTGCAGTCCGTAATTTTCACTCTTAAACAACGGGCGTTCACAAGACAATATCTACATATGCCATTCTTTCAGAGAAATTCTGGATGAACATGTCTAAACTTCCAGTTGTCAGCTACAAGCAAATTACACATCAGCGTCCGCAGGCTAATCAATCATTACTCAAGGTGCACAGGGTAACTAAACAGACCCCAAATAAAATACGTTACATTCACTATACGATCTCTTAAACTTCAGACATCCTCTCTAACCCTGTACTTCCCAGAGAACTCTATAAAAATCACATTGAAAAAAAAAAAAAGTACAACAGAGATTGGATAAACTGCCTTCATGATATCCGTAAACCTTCCATCGGCAAAACATCCCAGCAGGTCATCTTCACCTTATTAAGTCTACACACAGCCCCTTGACCCGAGAGGCCACTTCTAACCAGTTTCTTTCCCGGACAGTTCTTCAACTTCGAGCTGCTGAACGTGGACAAGGAGTATGGAGGTCGGGGCATCGCCTCTATGCTGGTCCTACAGAGCTGTAACGTCGCCAGGACCCAGGGCTTCACCTGCCTAGTCGCCGAAACCACAGGTGAGGAAACAGTCAGTCATCTCGTGCATAACGTCATCATGAATACCCCGTGCGCGGAAACACCCCTTTACTCAAGGGTGACCATAAAGTAAAAGTGTAGAGGATTTTCAGTGGAGTATCATTGTAATTCATATCGCCATGAATAAGTGGAATATATTAGGTCAAAACCACTCAAGTAAGATGTGGTCCGATTTCTCCATCGGTTCAAAAATGAAATATAAACAATTCAAAATCTTTATCTTTCGATAAAAATGCACTATCTCCTTTTTAAGATTCTTTGAAGACACTTTTTCTCAATTAGTTCAACCATCCACACAAAGCTACCTCACTCACGCCATAACTTTTTAATCTGCTTCGGACCCCCCTTCACAAACCACAAGCGCCTAACATTTACCACACGTGTGTGCGCGCGCGTCTCGTCTGTGTCAACAGGTATCTTCTCGGCCAAGATCTTCGGGAAGCACGCCTTCAAGACCATCCGGGAGGTGCAGTACTCCCAGTACCGGCAGAACGGTCGCATCGCCTTCCCCAACACCGGCATTCACACCTCTGCCCGAGTCTCCGTCAAGATCCTCGAGCCCTTGGAGTCCAACGACTCAGACCACCAACAGTCGTCTCAGCAGGCCCCGCGCCCTCACCCTGGCAGTCGTTAGAAACCCACACCGCCATCAACTCAGATTAGTAGTCCATTTTTTTTTTTTTTCTAGGGAGGACAGTTCCTTTTGCTGCAGCTACGTCCGTCAATGCCAACACCGTTGACTGGCCACCATACATTACCTGAACGAGCTCAAGCAATCACTGGCCGCCGTCACGCAATTTTTTCCCCCCCAACTCATGAGAGAGAGAGAGAGAGAGTCCAGTTCTCTCAATATAGTTAATTTTCACGAAGGACGCTTTGTAAAACGATACATGAACTGTATATGCCACACACTGACTTACAGGTTATAATCCATACCATAGAATGTGTAACTAGCGTTTCATATATAACTGCAGTCTGTCGAACACCGACCAACACTGATACTACGACACTAAAACAGTCTGGGTGTGTGGTGGTGTTTCTCTCTTTTTTTCGTCCGTGCCATTTAAACAGTCCACGATTCAGTCACCTGGCCAGGAGCAACAAGTCAAGCCTTAATTCTTAAGTCTGTGTATAACCGACCGGGTTCCGGCTTCAACCATAGGGGACGCACCAACTTACTTACCTATTCCAAGCAGTTCAGTTGAGATGAATGTATATACGCTCCTCAAATCTAGGCAGGTGTTGCACTTCAGAACCGTTCCTGGTCATTGTTTGGGGGCTTGAAGACATCGTGGTAAGCTTATGAAATGCAATGAAGCGATTGGTAATATTCATTATACTGCTAGACGGAAGTTGGGTTTGAATCATCCGGGCGATTATGTATTTATTTCGCAAATCACATAAAGTTATATATACTTGTATCTCAAGTTGCAGTAATACAGGTATATGCGAACTGTATTGTCACATGTAACAGCTCACAACTGATCTACTGTCACCGTATCAATAATACGACTGTACAGGACAACCTGCTTCATCGTGTGCGATAATTGGAATCTTGTTCTTCAGGTAAATCCCCTGAACGTCATGTGTCTACCGCCGGATCAGCCAGCAGTGGGAGGTATATTATTATATATATATATATCACACAACTGTTATCCTCATGCATAGTCTACGCACGTTTAACGCTGTTTTACAGAGTTTTTCATCAAATATATTTATCAAAGTTATAGAATAAATATATATATATATATATATATAGAGAGAGAGAGAGAGAGATTCAAAGGCATATAAAAAGAAATCGCGATAAAAAAAAAATTAAGATAATATTTTCTGAGCTTTCCGTCGAAGCTCTTTTCTCCGTCGCAATACCTAGGTCAGAGAGAGATCGAAGTAGCAGCTCAGGTTCTCGTCGAAGAAAGTCAAACAGAACATCCCGCTAGAAAGCCCACTATAGCAGCAACATTGTGCTCTGTTGCGTCACATCCTGAAGAAGCTCTGACACACACATATACACACACACACTCACTCTCTCGTCTTTTTTAAAACATCAAGCAGCGTCTCATCACTAGAAATCAAAGTAACCAATACGACCGACCATTTTGTCTTGCGTTCTTCTTGCTCGTACTTCCATATTCATAATTCCTCCTCAAGTTACCGTGCCGCCAGCCTACCTACCTTCGCCAATCGTCATGTATTTGAACGTGCTTGTCCACAATTTTTCAGTGTCCTCTGCTGCGTCCAAGTCGAAGTATTATTACATTGATATGTTAGACAAACTACAGCAGACCACTGGCGCGCAACACACCTCCCAGTTATCACTCTGCCAGTAGGTGTATTCTGTGTCAATGAAAGGTAAGACTTATAAGCGTCAGGATGAGGTCCTGTGAGCGCCTGGCTTTCCAGTAAGTCCCTTCAACTCAGCCTTATGGAACGTACTCCCTGGACGAGGCAGCCGGCGTCAGCCGACATAAGTGTCTTCGTAAGCAACACTGGATCAAACTGGAACTCCTCTTTTCTGTGTATATTTCCGATAGGGAGCTTCCTCACCCGAGCCACGTTAGGCTATGTTTCGGACGGCAGGACACCAGAAGCACGGGTATATATAACAACGCTTTTGGCTACCTCTGCCTAGCTCCTGCTGTCTGGTAAGCTGCGACGCTCCACACTGGCCCTTCGCGGGTCCAGAGACGTCTTTCGGGAGCGTAGAGCGCTCTGATCACCGTCTCTGGTGCACTTCAAGCGTCTCTAGGTTAAGGCAAGGCATAATACCTCCCTGAGGCACAGACGGTCCATGTGCTACGACCAACAACTCCAGCCATGGAAGGCGCGTGTCTTGGGGCAGTCGTCCCACGGATGATAAACGCAGAGGATGGCCGAGACCACCACAGTCTGCACCTTCGGTGTTTTCTTTACGATGTTGTTTTGTGCCCTTCGCTCCCTCCCCCACTTTACTCTCTCTGCAGCTTACCGCCAGTGTCGTCCCGCACCTTGTCACTTGTGGAACTCGGCGTTCTCTCTCTAGGGCTGCAGCCCACACACCTCCCTTCATGCAAATCACCAACGAAAAGAAGATGTCCAAAATTCGTGTTAACATTCTATTCGGATCATTACCATTATCATGAATTTAGTTCATTATGTCCATTTCTAAGGGGAATTATATATATTATATAGAATCTGGTCACAGGGTGGAGCATCCGTTGCAGTAGGGAAAGCAGGGGTTCAAGAGGTACTGAGGGGGGAAAAACAGAGAGAGAGAGAGAGAGAACTTTATATCGAGGACATGGAGACGAACCAGAGGACATGGCAGAGACGAGGGGCAGCGACAAGAGTTATCACACGTAGTAGGCCGTCCATTAAGATGGGTACCTCCATACTCCTGGATGACCATGTTAACTTAACCCCTTACATTTATTATGACTCTGAAAGGAAAAAAGGATCCCTCTCACTGTAGACTACCTTATTCCTGTTTCGCGAGGGGGGAGAAAGTAATGCTACAAACGCAGCCACTCTTCCTCACCTTAACCACATCACCTGAACGGGCGGGCATGGCTCGTGGGGGTAGGCTAGGCTACGGTGACACGCTCGCCGTTCCTCCTGCCGTTCGAAAGGCGCAGGTTTGCAAAGTTTGTTGCGGAACTCCTACTTTATAACTTACGAAGTCTTCCTACCTGCAACAATATATATATATATATGGTGCGATAAGACATGTTCTCCCGCCTTTCCCGATTGACTCCACCACCACCACCATCGTCAGCAGTCGATGTGGGTAGGGGGGTGCGTCTTTCCTCCTCCTCCTCCTCCTCCTCCTCCTCTCTCTTTGCGAGCGAGGAAAGGAAGAGGGGCAGCAGTGGGTGATGATCCCGTCAGATGCAACGTAAAAAAGAAATAAAAGACATCAACCCCCTCTGCCAGGTCTCCCACCCGCAACTTTTAGCACTTCCTCCACCTACGGCCCACACACCCACCCACCCACCCCCAAAAGAAGCTCCTGCAGGTGCTCCGCCCCTGAGCCAGAGGGCGCGTCTCACACAACAACAGCTGTCAATCCCCGACTGTCCACCCACCACTACTATTAACCTCCGCTTCCCTTTGTCCGTATCGTAGCCAGCTGTATGGCCAAACCCCAACAAACGCCAACACGTACTCAGCGAGGTGCCCGGAGCCCGTGTACAATCTCTCCACCGTCGGGATTCTCCGACCAACGAAATTCATTCTGATAAGTTTCCCCCTCTTTGCCGAAGGCTGGCGCAGGAGGAAGACCTGCCTGCCGATGTTCTTCTGGAGGCCCAACGCAGGCACGCTGGCGTGAGTGGTGTTGGCGGTTGTCCACCGGCCGTAGCCTAGAGTCTGTATACATGCATATATATATAAATACATATACTATGACCACTGTAAAGTATACATGTTGTTATCTCTGTTCTTGTTGAAGCCTTGAAGACAATTTCTATGTGTGAAATATTCCTTTTGGTGTAGGACATTGTTCCGGTGGCACAAGGTCGGCTGCCCGAGGGTTAGGGCCACGGCCGAGTATGTCACTATAATGACACTGAAATATAATTAAACAAAAAATAACGAATGTCAAATGATAAATGGTTAATGAAGTTCTGGTGTTTCAATCTTGTCCTTCAGTGTGGGTAACCTATGAGCGCAGAACAAGTAAGAATAAGAAAAAGGGAGGAATATATTGTGATGATGATGATGATGACGATGATGATGATGACGATGATGAGAAAGAGAGAGAGAGAGAGAGAGAGAGAGAGGGAGAGAGAGAG
>JAYMFT010209956.1:0-11524 GCA_038088735.1 Panulirus argus
GCGGTCATGATCAGGGATGGTTCATGTGGCTCCTCATGGTGCAGTCATGATCATGAATGGTTCATGTGGCTCCTCATGGTGCGGTCATGATCAGGGATGGTTCATGTGGCTCCTCATGGTGCAGTCATGATCATGAATGGTTCATGTGGCTCCTCATAGTGCGGTCATGATCAGGGATGGTTCATGTGGCTCCTCATGGTGCAGTCATGATCATGAATAGTTCATGTGGCTCCTCATGGTACGGTCATGAACAGGGATGATTCATGTCAAGGTGTGCTCATGATCCGGGTTTCCTCACATGGTATATCCATGGAGTGGGACGCTGATGATAATCTCGTGATGTGGTCATAGTGTGGGAAGGCGTACGTCGTCCTCTGGCTGTGTTAATGGTGTTTTCTCCTTTAACACGGCTCATGTACGTCCATGATCCATGGGCTCTTGTTCACACCACCTGTTACAGATTTCTTCATCTTTTTTTCCTTGTTTGCTGGTGTTTATTGTGTACTTGCACTGGGTCAGCTATAATTTTTTTGAAGGCCTCTATCACGACAGGATAATCCTTGAGCACGACGAAATGATATATTAGCACGAAGGTACAACGGCCCTTGAGGACGAACATACGACCGTTGGGTATGAGAGTCTGATCTTTGCCCTGACTCTGAAGGGTGAATGGAAAGGTAAGGCCACCATACCTAAGGGTCGAAACGTCATTCTCAAGGCGTTTATGAAACTGACGTTCAGAGGTAAAAGAAAGTTGTAGCAAGAGGGAAAAATAAAAGAGGAGAGAGTTCCAAAGCTTCGCTCTTCGAGGGAATAATGAGCTATCAGAACGAACAGTCTTCATGTGGTGGCTGGTCTCTACACAAACTGTGGGACGTAGCAGTCAGAAGCGAATAAATGGCCCAAGCCTTAGTGGGAGGGACACACGCATACAGCTCACGAGAGGAGTGGTCACAATAGTGAGTGAAGAATACCAAAATGGCAGTATGACTCTCAGCCTCCTCCTTTCACACACTCTCCCAAACTCAGACACCAGATTTTGCAGTTTCTCACTCGAGTCTACCACCAGAGCCGTGTCAACTGCAAACAGGAACTGACGCATCTCCCAGGCCCCCCCACCCCACCTCCACATTCCTAGGTAGAGACCCACCTCTCTCTCTAAGACCTTTGCATTTCTTCACCACCCCATCCATAAACAGATTAAACAGCCATGGTCTTATCACACCCCCTTATCGAAGACCCACTTTCCCCTGGAACCATTCATCTTCCTCCTTTCTATTGAAACGTATGCCTTTCTCTCTCGATAGAAACTCCTCTCTACTCGTACTTCTAGTAGCATTTTTCCTACATCATATATTCGTAGCCTCTTTCACAAAGCATTTATATTAACCCTGTTATAGGCTTTCCCCATATCCGTAAAATACCACATACAAATCCCCTCTTTCATTAAATATTTCTCCCACAGTCTTTAACGCAAACACCTTGTCCAAACATCCTCTTCCACACATAATGCCACATTGCCACCAACCTCTCAACCTCTTTTCTCCCGTGCAATTTAAAAGGTATACTCAACAGACTTATACTTCTATAATTCGAGCATCCACTTTTGTCTCCCATACCATTATATGATGGTAGTATACAAGCATCCTGCTAGTCCTCTGGCACCTCACCTTGAGCCATACATACATACATTATAAATCCTAACCAACCAACCAAGCAACAGCAGTCACTTCTTTTATTGAGAGACTCAACTACAATCGCATCCACTCTGGCCACCTTACAACGTTTCATCTTTTTTCAACAATCCACCTGCTAAGACGCTCTAGCTTTGCATATCCCCCCGACCCAAACACCTTAACATCTGCCACCCTGTCATCATATACGTTCAGTAATCCTTCAGAGTACTCACTCTGTTTCTTTGGTACCTCATCTCTATCTGTTACCATTTTTCTACATGCTATGTCCTCTTCACCGATGCTTCCATTACTCCTCTTTTTTTTTGTTACTCTGTTGCCCTCCCTCTAAAATATTTCTTATTCTTCCTAATTGTCCTCTTTTTCAGCCCTTGCGCCTTCTTGACTTCCAACCTCTTTCACTTGTACGTCTCCCAGTCAATCGCACTCCTTTGCAAGTAATGCCCATACAACTCTCTTTTGTCTTTTCGAGCAACTTAACTTCGTCGTTCCACTACTCATTACTCTATATCACCCGCCCATCTCCCAACTTCCGCACATGACATACTTTCCTCGCACACATCAGCACTGCTTCCCGAATTAGGTACCACCCCGCCCCCCCATTCCTCACTCACTTCCCTAGCTTCATTTACTCTCACCTTTTGCCATTCTACACTCAATCTATCTTAGTAAATATATTCACATAATCCCACTCACTTTCATCATCCTCTTCCAACCCAAATAGTTTCCTCTTTTCCGAGAGCCTCAACAAACCTTCACCCTCGCCTTCACCAGGTAATGACCAGGCATTGCACCATCTGCCCCTCTAAGCTTATTCATATCCAGGAACGACTCTTTTACACGCCTACTAACTAATACGTAATCGAATAATGCCCTCCTGCCATCTCACTTACTCTCGCTTACACTTATGTATGACCCTTCTTTAAACCAGGTATTCCCGATCACCTGTCCCTTTTCAGCACACAACTCCAGAGGCTATTCACCATTTTCATTCACATCACTGGTTACCCCATGCCCTCCACGTATGCCATCAAATGTCACATTACATTCCAGCATTCAAATCACACATCACTAATACTTGATCCCTTTCATTAAAATTTCTGATACAACACTCAGCTCCTCCCACGACACTTACCTCTTTTCCTTACTCCAATCGTTTCCCGGTGCATAAGCGCAAATGGTCACCACCTCTGGTAATCCGTTTTCAGATTTACCCATCAGCCTAGAGCTCACTTCCTTAAACTCTCTCACATCTTCCCACAACTCCTTCCCCTAGCAGAAGTGCTACCCGTTCCTTAGCTTTTCCCCTCATGCAAACCCTTGACTGTACCCTAGAGACGTTCCGAAACCATTCTCTTCCCTCATCCTTGAACTTTGTCTCACTTAGAGCCAGAACATCCAGGTTCTTTTCCCCAAAGATATTACCTATCTTCACCGCTGGAATCAAATATAAACACTCTCACCGAGAAGGGAGATCGTCCAGGTCTCGTGTGAGGCGTCTGGACTAGGGTCGCCTAAGATCTCAAGGGAGGCGTGAGGAACATGGGAGGGTTGTTCAAGGCTAGCAGAGGCGTAAGGATGGACGCTCCAGCCTGTGACCCGGAAGAGGAGGATCACTCCCTGCTTGGATCCTTTTGCTTTTCCAGCCTTTAGAAACTGAAATACAAGAAGGGGGAAGGGGGGTTCAGGCACGAACACCCACCCACTCCCGCCTCATTTAGTCACTGACGACACAGGGAATAGGTAGGGGTTATTCTTTCGGCCGTGTCCCCAGGGATATATGGATATATATTATAACCTCAGGACTCCTTTCACCGAAGGGACACCTGCATCTTCAAGGCTGCACTGACTCCTTTGCAGAAATTCCTAAACGAGATTGTCTGTCCTCCCCTCGTCAGAGGACGCTGATACGACCTTGCAGAAGTTGACTTTTCACTCGCGGTTTAACCAAGTGTAGGCGGAGTCCGGTTGCGCGCACACACACACTCACACACACATTTATATAATCGGGATAGGGGAGAAAGAATACTTTCAACGTATTCCCTGCGTGTCGTGGAAGGCGACTAAAAGGGGTGGGATCGGGGGGCTGCGATCAAGGAACAGAGACATAGACCAAGTGAGGATTTTTCCTCTGAGGCTACCTCGCTGATGCGGGAAATGGCGAATATGCATGAAAACATGAAAAAATATAATATTATATATATATATATATATATATATATATATATATATATATATGATTTTATGTGATTTGTTTATTTGACGTAAGTGCTGAGCGGATTTTTCCCCCCGCTTCTGTCGGGAATTCTTGCGTTGTCAGGTCCAGTTTTTATGATCCTGTGGGAATTTTTCTCACAGTTAGATTTTCTTTTTCTTTGCAATAGATTAGAAAGATTCGGCTCGTCTTTAAGCTCTTCTTTTATCCATTATATTTCTCTACGTATAATAATAATAATGATAATAATAATAATATTATTTTATTATTATTATCATTATTGTTATTATTATTATTATTATTATTATTATTATTATTATTATTATTATATTTTTTATATTTTATACTTGATCGCCGATTCCTGCGTTAGCGATGTAGCGCCAGCAACAGACGAAGAAAGGCCGCATCCGCTCACACCCATATCTTAGCTGTCATGTGTAATGCACCGAAACCACAGCTCCCTATCCACATCCAGGCCCCACAGATCTTTCCATGTTTACCCGCTGCTTCACATGCCCTGGTTCAGTCCACATCGTTCCAATTCACTCCATCCCGTGCACGCCTTTCACCCTCCTGCATGTTTAGACCCAATCACTTAATATCTTTTTCATTCCATCCTTCCATCTTTAGTTTGGTTCCCCCCCCCCCTCTACTTCCTCAACCTAGTTCTTTCCACATCTGACACACATAAATCCTCTTTGTTAACCTTTCCTCACTCATTCTCTCCATGTATCCAATCCCTTTCAGTACACACTTTTCTGCTTTCTCTCAACCATACTCTTTTTATTATCACACCTCAATCTTACCCTTTTATTACTTACTCGATCAAACCATCTCACACCACATCTTTTCCTCAAACATTTCATTTCCAAAACATCCACCCTCCTCCGCACATTCTCATCTATAGCTCATGCCTTGCATTCATATTACGTTGTTGGGACAACTATGCCCTCAAACATACCCATTTTTGCCCTCCCACATAGCGACCTCTCTTTTTACACATTCTTTTATGCTTCCAAACCTACTCCCCCTCACCCACTTTATGACTCACTTATGCTTCTATATTTCCATTCGCTGCCATGTCCACTTCCAGATATCTAAAACACTTCACTTCTTTTTCACATTTTCTCCATTGAAACTCACACTCCAACTAACCTGTTCCTAAACTCTACTAAACCTAATGCCCTTCTTTTATTCACATTTACTCTAAACTCCTTCCACTCACATACGCCTCCAAACTCAGTCATCAACTTCTGCATTTTCTTACTCGGATCAGCTACCAGTGCTGTATCGTCAGCAAACAACAAATGATTACCTTCCCAGACCCCTTCATCCCCTACAGACTACATACTCGCCCCTCTTTCACAATCCTCTTTTTCTATTCGTACACATGCCTCACACCATTGATGAAAACTTTTCACTGCTTTTAGCAGCTCTCCTCCCTCCATTTATCCTTTAAACCTGCTACAAAGCATTTCTATCAGTTTTATCATATGCTTTCTCCTGATCCGTAAATACCCCATAGAAAACCTTCTGCCTCTCTAAGTATTTCTCAAATGCACTCTTTAAGGCAAACACCTGATTCACACATCATCCTCAGAATCCATACTGTTCTTCCTTGATCTGATGTTCAGCATATGCCTTCACTCTCTCAGTCGTTACTCTACCATACAACTTACCAGGTACACTCAACAAACTTGTGTCTCTGTAGTTTGAACACTCACCTTTATTCCCCTTGCCTTTATGCGGTGGCACTGTACATGCATTCCGCCAATCGTCAGGCATTTCACAATAATCCATACATACACAAAAAATCCTGACTAACCGATCAACAAAACAGTCATCCTCTTATAAAACTCATCTGCAACACCATCTACTCCAGACGCCTTACCACATTTCATCTTACGCAAAGCTTTCATCCTTTCATCACCTCTCTACTTCACCAAACCGTTCGCCATGGCTCTCTCACTTCGCATTCCACCCCGCCCCAAACACCCTACATCTGCTACCCTCTCATCAAACACATTCAGCAGTCCTTCAGAATACTCCATCACTTTCTGTTAACACTTCTCCTTATGCCTTCTTCACCAATGTTCCCATTTCTTCCCTTTTTTTTTTTTGCACATTATTAACCTCCTTCCAATACATATATTCTCCATAAAGTATACTGACACTCGCTCAACCCAACTCTCATTTGCTCTCTTTTTCAACCCCTGCACCTTTCTTTTAACCTGTCTCTTTTTCTTATATATCTTTCAGTCATTTGCGCTCCTTTACTTGTAAATACCGCTCATATACCTCTGTTTTCTTTTTCACTAGCAACGTTACTTCTCCACCCCATCTCGCACTACCCTTTCTAATCTGCACACCTCCCACCTTATGCTAGCCACATGCATCTCTCACACATGCCGGCGCTGCTTCCCCAAATACCTCACATTCCTCACCCACTCTCATAGCTTCGTTTACCCACACTTTTTACCATTCTAAACTCAGTCTCTCCTGATATTTCTTCACACATGTCTCTCTTCCAGGCTCACTTAATTGCACCACTCTCTTCTCACCCATAATGTTTCCTCTTTTCTGAAAACCGCTTCAAACTTCACTCTTGCCTCTACAAGAAAACGGTTTGACAGCCCACCAACTACCTATCTCAGTACGTTCACATCCACAGATCTCTTTTTTGCATGCCTATCAAACTATGCAATTCAGTAATGCGCGCTGACCATCTTTCCCACTCACACACATATACTTATGTATGTCCCTCTTTTGAACCAGGTATTCCTAATCACCAGTCCTTTTCCAGCACAACTCCACAAGCTCTTCTCCATTTTCATTCACACTACTGAATATCCCATGACCCCTAGTTATACCCTCAACTGCCACATTACTCACCTTCACATTTAAATCACCCATCAGTAATACCCAATCTCGTACACCAAAATTGCTGACACACTCACTCAGCTGCTCCCAAAACACTTGCCTCTCACTGTCTTTCTTCTCATGGCAAGGTGCTTAAACGATAATAATCGCCCAGCTCTCGCCATCTACTTTCATTTTTACCCACATCAATCTAGAGCAGTGGTTTCCAAACCCAGGTCGCTACCCAAAAGAGCGCTGTAAGGATAATTTTCAGAGGGTCGCTGTATGGTCTGGGGGAAAAAAATTATTTTTGGCAAAAAATTTTGAAGTATGACTACTGTAGGTAAGTAATGAAGCGGGAATTATTATGAACTACGGAAATAAAAGTAAAATGGTTGTGAGTAAAGCCTCAATATAACCATGACATATTCGAATCAGTCAGTCTAATATTGGTACTGGTGGGCCAAGTCACCTAGCGTGAACGTGAAGCCGGACGCTCGTCCCTCAGTACCGATGTTGCCACATCCGAGGATTCCATGGCGTACTGGAGATGGTTGAGATCTTAGTTGTTAGAAGCAGGTAAGCTTTTTCCTGCTTCTTACCCATTAAAGCTGTAAAGATGACTTATTGATGTGGAACGATATCTGTTCAGAGGATATATGATTGTAATGTATTGGCAAGAATATATATGAATTGAACGGGGAGATGCTGCCATATCCCCCTTCAATGTCATATAACCATACATATTTCCCACGAACGTCGCTTGTTTTCCCTAGTTTTGTAATTGCTGCCAGCTTGCGTGTGTTGTGCCTGTGCGTGTGATCGTCGCTAGAACAATATAGTGTACCGTACAAAGAGTGTATTCTATAACAGCCCTGGGAAAAGATTATACTAATGGTCGCGATCGTCGTCACAACAACTTCATCTTCACTACTCTGTCATCATCACTACATCCTTATCTTTGCATCCTATCATAGCAATATCCTTATATTTTTACTAATATTGGGTTCAAGGGATGACCTGCGGATTTCATAAACTTTCAATGTCCAGTACAGAGTACATTTGTCATTTTTCCCAGTTTTCAGTTGACCCTATATTAACAAGTGTAACTGTCTCCTCCTATACTGTGTTAAACTCCTCACTCGTATAAGACTTGTCTCCTTTTAGTATTTTTTTCTGATTTTTTTCTTTCCAGTATTTTGTGTATATTCTTCATTATCAGCTAATTCTTAACCCTTTCCTCTGCTGTCAGTAATAATGAAGCTTTAAGTAATGAAATTTAATTTTTTTTTCCCGTCACATCTTTCTTGTGACAGCGAACAAAACTCTGGTTTATATCTTTAAAACATCCTCGTTTTGGTTTACGTCTTCCTCACTCATTTCGGCTTTTGTTGTACAGTGGAATGAGAGGTTACTTACAGACGTGGAAGAGACTGCCGCATCTTTACGACACCAGTTGAAGAATCAGCTGAATTGTTGTGAACTTTTCCATGGTAACGCATCGTTGGTTGACGTAAGTAGGAAGTGAGGTTGCGTCAGGACTGTGTGGAGGATGGTGTTTGGTGTGTTGGTAATTTCATCCCACGCCTCTATTGTGGGCGTCGTGGTGTGGGGGTCGTGTTGTGAGGAACGTGTTGTAAGGATGGTAGTGAGGGTGTCGTAATGTGGGACAGGTGGTGTGGGTGTCGTGATGTGAGGGTCGTGATGTACTGTTGCTGGTGTGGTGTGGGGGTCGGGACGTGAGGGTTATGATGGTGGGATAGTGATTCAGGCGTCATTGTGTGGGTCTGACGATGGGGATAGTGGTGGTATAGTGGTCATAGTGTGGGAGTCACGCTGTGGGGGTAGGGGCGGTTGTGTGTGAGTGAAGGAGTGAAGGTGTGTGTGGTGGTGCTGGGAACCGTGGTGTGGACGTCATTAACTCTGAATATGATTTAATTAGGAGCTAATATCACGGGAGATGTTTCCGCCGGTGGCTATGAGGTTTGTGACCGACAGTTTTAAAGTTGAGCTGCCATCCCCAGGCCCTGAGAACCGAATCGCTTGAAGTGTAGCGGACGTTGCTACGATTGAGAAACCATACGACCTTGGCGTGTGGTTCCCTGGCGGGTTAATTCAGTTCATGAGTGGCGCATTACGGGCCGAGCGGAGTTCCTGGCGCTCTGAGAGTGTGTTGTAATTGGTGCATTAAAGGTTTAGCGTCTTGCCTGGCACGCTACGTCAGCCTGTGTTGGCACATGAAGACGCTGGCAGCGGTAATAGCTATGTCCAGGGAATAAGAAAAGAAAGGAATTGGGACCGAAATAACAGCAAGAACTGATCAGATCTACGTGGGTAATTTCTCGGCATTTCGGTGAGTGCTGGAAACACAATGCCTTTAGGTTGAACTGGAACCACACTGGCCTCAGCCCTCAATCTAAGGTCGTCGTTTTGTGAACTATATTTCAGTTTTCAAGATCTGTCATCAGATGCGTTAGCATTAAATACTGGTGAGCCATTTCAATGTCTCTTTACATGGGATGTACCTGGCGTTAGTTACAGAGTGTAATATCTTCTTTTGAAAGACTAAGTTACAGTTTTTCGTCTGATTAGCCGGGCTGTTTGTGCTCGTAGCTTGCAGCTACACCTAACCACTGAATAATTTTGATTCATCAGATATATTTGCGAGATATCAAAGGTGTTTCATAATTCATAGTGTTTCATGTTCACAGGTAGAAAGTTGAGCAGTCTCGAGCATCTCAGTGTTGACATTGTTCTCTCCGATTATACAACCTGCCGATCTTTCGTAAATCTTATATAACTGTCTTGTTTCATTGAAAATGATGAATTTCACTTTGCTCACTTGTTCGTTAACTCCACTGCCTGGCAGGATTTTATCTTTTTCGCCCAGTCTCGTCCATTTCCAATTAATGCGAAAGAGGTTGAACACGTTCCTGTGGTTCGCATCTGTTGGCTTAGAGAGAAAAACAGAAACAAAGCCAAGGTTGTCCGCCTTGTTACCATCATAACTACCCTCATCCTCCTCACCATTTAAAAAGATACAGAGCAGATCTCTTGTGATAAGTGAGCCTTGAACTTAATAAACTCCTTCATTTTTCCTTTCAGCGTTGTCCATCGTTTAACAATGTTAGGTTGGACTCGTGCCTTGCTGTCCGCGTAATCGTGTGTGCGAGTTCCATGAAAGATGCAATCACGGTGTGTGCCTCCGTCAGGAGATTAGATACGAAAGCAACTCTGTCAGGCATGAACGATTCCGTTCCCTAGATATTGTTAGGTATGAAGGATGTTCATATAGTTCATTGGTGAGTTGGTGGGAGAGTTTTCTGGATGGTTCTCTTCTGTGTCGTGTTCTATTTGTGTTGGTGGCAGAACCTCTGAAATATCGTGGCTGCCGAGTCCTTGTTCTGTTGCTCTGTTGGTCGCGCTGGCTGAGTGCCTCTACCGTTCCCTTTGACCGGTATTAGCCAGTGACGTAAATCTTTCTCTTTGTGCATGAAAGATTCAGCGAACACTTAATCTTGCTGCTGAGGATTACATATTGCTGCTCTTTGTGAAGTTCACCGCGAAAACTGTGCCACACTGGTTTTGCATTTGACGAACTGGGTAGAACACATTCCAGTAATATATTTTCCCGTCCTCTTCCTTCCATGTCGACCTGCTTATCTCTCTTTGCTGGAACCAGCATACAACCCTTGAACGATGTTCGTCTTTACAAAGGCAATAAGTTATTTTTCATTGGGTGCTCAACTCGCCAGTCCCCGTAAGATTTTCAGGACTACAGACCGAGATTTGTACCCTTTCACAGCCGACACTGATGGAGTCTGAGGGTTCGTCCGCTGGTATATATTCAAGCCATTATTTCTCTATAACTATCTCAAGGAGACCTTTCCCAGAGGGTTCTGATGTTTCCCCAGGACCCTTTCTTTTTCCAGGGGCTTAGTAGCAGGGAGTGGATGAACTACTGTGAAACAGGAAGATCTTTGAGGAGACTGTACCGTGTTACGTCAACTGACAATGATACAGCCTCGTGTAACCTCAAGCAGACGGAGTTTCGCGAACACCTACTCAAGTCATAACGTTAACACCTCCCCAAGCTGTAACATACGTTGATCTTCGTTGTATCTTACCCTTCCATCTTTCGTCTTTTCTCTTACTTCATTCATCAGGTATAGAATTTCCTTTCTTTGTCTGCATCTTTCTTTCCGTCTTCCAGTCCTGATGCACATAAAAGTGCGTGTGTAGTATGTTGCTAGTCTTCGCTTTATTCATTCTTTTGTCTTCCCTCGTTCTCTCTGACCTTGTTACTCTCTGTTATATATAATTTTTTAGTACCATTACTCACAACATTTTTCTCCTGTCATGTCATTTCCTGTTTTATTACTGTCCACCCTTGTGTTCAAATTATCTGTCAGCGACAGGAGATTGGTTGATGGTGATAGTGTCCAATATCCGCTTCCAGGCATCATAGAGAGGAGGTAATGGCTTGATGATCTTGACCCTAAATGGCTTGGTATGTTTATTGCAGCTCAGATATGTAAAGTAGTGGCTTTGTCTGAAAATATGATATATATATATATGATTGATTATACTTGATCGCCGTTTCCCGCGTCAGCGAGGTAGCGCCAGGACACAGACGAAGAAAGACTTCCACTCATATACACACATATATACATATATGCATAATATATATATATATATATATATATATATATATATATATATATATATATATATATATATATATCTATATATATAT
>JAYMFT010209967.1:0-25395 GCA_038088735.1 Panulirus argus
CATATATATATATATATATATATATATATATATATATATATATATATAATCATCAAAGGAGTGCCTGGTGCACACAGCCTTACTAACATAAGATGAGATTCGCACATGACATGAGGACCTGGTGTACACTACCTTGTACATGAATGCTTCTGAGGACGAGTTGGTGTACATAGCATTGTTCATCTATGGATCATCTACCTATCTACTGAACAGGAGCTTGATAGGTAATTGTATTTTCAAGCTTTTTTTCTATTTCTCATCTGAAGATACGGGTAGAGAGAGAGAGAGAGAGAGAGAGAGAGAGAGAGAGAGAGAGAGAGAGAGA
Source organism: Panulirus argus (assembly GCA_038088735.1). Lineage (NCBI taxonomy): Eukaryota > Metazoa > Arthropoda > Malacostraca > Decapoda > Palinuridae > Panulirus > Panulirus argus. Next base: position 326 of record JAYMFT010209967.1, read on the forward strand.
GAGAGAGAGAGAGAGAGAGAGTGTGTGTGTGAAGCAGCAGAGGCACCAACAGTAGCAACGGTAATTGTTACGACAGCAGTACAGGCATCAGCACTTAGTAGGACTAGAGTAAAAATGATTATCTCACAAAACTGCTTCGCAAGATGGCCCACCTGCTGGGCAATATCGTGTAGAATGGCATCGGTAAAAGACATTGGGGCGGTCGTAACTGTAAAGCATGTAAAAAGAAAGAAAAAGAGATGGGAGAATTTCATATCCTTTGTATGGACAGTGGAACCGAAATTATACAAATTTATGTGTGTATCGTAAAAAATTTATTCTGTATGTTGAAATAGAGATATTAAAGTTGTACCCTCCATGCGGTGGTAAAACAGTTGTGGGCTTTTAGCGCCTCACGTTTCCACTAAATTATAATCCGCGAGTGTCGGATAAAAGAAAAAGAGAATAATGAGAATGTGCGTAAATCATTCACTGGCTATAGAGGTCCTATATAAAGCCGTGCTTCCGCGCCTCGTGAATAATCATCAATGTATCGATGCTTTTAAAGTGTATGACGGGAGTAATCTTCCAGCATTAGTTCTAATCACTTGAGCGCTTATCGCACATGACAGGGAAGATTAGCGGAGGCAGCAGATCAATTCTTCTCTAAGTGATATGATAAAATGTTGGGATGATAAAATTCTTGGTTTCCTATTAATCACTGGTAATCAACCGAGTCTTTAAAGAGACATTTGGACACACGTAGCTTTATGAAATTTATTATTTTAATTCAAGCCAAATTTACTTACACATCTGCAAAATATCCGATCAGCAAATTTAGCATCAGAATCTAAGAAAATGAAGAATAATCCACTCTCAAAATCTAATATATTGATGTTATTCCACCCTCTCTCTTTTTCTCCATTATACATTTTTTGTAGTTGCCGAAACGACGCGGTAAAAGCATGATCCATTAATCTAGCTCCTCAGGTAAATGCTTTTGGTCCCGGCTTTGGAAGGTGAAGAGATTATGGGAAGTGGAAACGACGAAGGGAGGAAGATAAATCCACAGTAGCGCCGTTCGAGAATAGGAGACTTCATGAAAGTCTATCCTCGTATGAATGATCTACACAGAAAAACTATAAGAAACAATAGTATGTGATTTACTTCGGATACACGTCTTAGAGGCTGGGATACACGCACGCACAGACAGACAGCCCACGACAGTATTGGCCGATATAATACCTGAAGAACAGGGAGAGAAAACCAACATCTCGACAGTTAGAATGGGATGGTTGAAGATAGATATATAATAGGACGAAAAGTTGCAAATGAAAAACTAGCACAAAACCAACGTAAGAAGACTGAAGATGGGAGATTCAGCAAAAAAAATGCTCAAGTATATTAGACATACGAAACGTCTTCACACGATAGAATTTCTCTCTATTAGTTACATGCGACTTACAATGTATAAAACGCCAGACAAAATCGTACACTTCCACTCTTTAACGACTAATCTGAGACCAGAGCTTCAGCGGACAGACTTTGGCCCAACCACAATCCTGCTTACATCCATCTTTCCCACACACTGCCATACGCCGCCCATGTTACCACCTTCGCGTCCACTTCTCTCACATGAAAAGGGGGTTCAGTTCTCCTCTTATTCCCGAAGAGGATGGAAGCGCAAAGCACTGGCCACTCCCTGAAGACTTACCCTAAGGATTCCCTATATACGCCCATAGGAAGTTAAGGGCTTTAGAAATAAACATATTCATTGTGTGTGTGTGTGTGTGTGTGTGTGTGTGTGTGTGTGCGATTGCGTGTGTGTGCGTGCACAGTTTAAAAAAGATATCATTTTAACGTTGTTTTAGAAGATAGCTTAACAACCGTTAAGTCTATCCAAAAATTTAAGTATACTTACAGCCGCAACTGTAGAATTACATGAATTTTACATTGAAAGAAACTTGTGACGTTTTGTTAAAAAGGAATTAAGAAAGTATGACACTTTGACTATCTGCCAAGGACACAATCCTAAATGTCTACATAATTTTCATGACCTTACTTCCGTGAATGCCGACAAGCATTGAAAATCGATATGTTAATATTTTAGAGCGAATTTGTCGCGCACTTTAAGTCTGGTTCAAACACTTCGACGTCGTCCACTTTTGAAATCTGTATTCCCCTTGCTCTGAGCCAGCTACGGCAGTAACTGGATTAGTCAGAATGTAAGCCTTGATGATGAATATTTGTGAAAGAATTCTCCAAGCTTCCCTTTTGACCATTAGGGATTTGAAGACTCTTATCAATGACACTTCTTTCCTCCGTTTCACCTAGACATAACCTTGATATCACTAGTCATTCAAACGCGCAATCACAGGAGTTTTGTTTAAAAGGGATGTAGTAACGTAACCACGTCATAGCGCCAGATACTGATACCAAATTTCATAATTCCATCTTTAGTGAGGTGGCTGGACATACATACATACATACATACATATACAGAGAAAGAAAGACAGATGCAGCCAGCCAGACAGAGAGAGAGAGAGGGAAAGAGAAAGACATGTAGATGGAGAGTGTGTGTCAAGCAGACAGGTAGACGGAGATGCTGTAACAGTTAAAGAGAGGGGAAAGTACAGGCGACAGAGACGCAATGCTACAGGGGACTACCGACTTCATAAATTAGGTCCGAGCTACGCATTAGCATGCAGATGAAGGCCAGAGCCCAGGCAGTGGCTTGCTAAATAATGGAGACTTATGGGAACCAACGCATTTAGTATGGCTTCCATCAATTATCCGCAACACGCGCAGCAAATGGCCAATAAAATTCCGTTATGTAACATCGTTAGATTCCCTCTCTCTCTCTCTCTCTCTCTCTCTCTCTCTCTTTCTCTCTTTCTCTCTCTCTTTTCCATTAGCATTTCAGTGGTTGTCATGTTTCACGCCTTTGGCCCAAGCTGTTGCACTTCAGCGGATGTCAGTTCTCACTCCCTTGGCCTATGTTGCTATCTTTTCTTTCTTCACCTCCTGCGAGTGGCCTGCGAGCTTTCAGTCCAAAAACATACCGTGTCTCCATCTCATAAACAACGACACTTGACAGGATGGAAGGAACTCGCACGACTCGTTCTTCGCAACTCTGTTTTCTTAAAGTGAGCACTACGCACAACCCACTGTCTCCAGGCAAAGTCTTGTCATAAGTAAGTAATTTCACTCTCCCACTTCCTTTCTCTCTCTCTATGTCTCACATGTCTCTCTCTCTCTCTCTCTCCCACGGGCTCTAGACATAACAGGGAGGTTCAGCAAGTGGTTCCGGGAGGCAATTATCCTCAGTCGTGTTACGAGTGACGGAAATATTCCACTGAACACAGCTTTGTGTTTGTCCCCATTTCCAGCTCGACTGATGTTTAATTCACTGCTCGGAATTTACAGATGGTAGAATACAAATCAGAACAACGGTGTGCACTTTTCTCTTGACACTTCGTTGATCATCTGGATTATATTAGGGAAAAACAATGAGTCTCTTGTGTGGAAATTCCGTCATTTAGATGGGCTGGTTGGCTAGAGGTAATACTTTTGACAGAAAACCAGGTGGCGTCTTTGAGGGGTAAGGAAGGTGTGTGACTGATTATAATGAAGGTATGCAGCTGGAGACTGGTAAATGAGAGGTGAATAGTAGGCAGTAAGTGAATAGTAAGTACTGAGCGAACGTAAGTTGGTATCTAAAAAGCGCTCATCATATGCAAAGTAATCTTAAAAGAACATGGGAGTGCAGGGTGTACCTTATGTTGCAAAGGAGCTATCTATCAATTATTTTTCGGGGACTGCTAAGTTTTAAGTAGAAACACTGGTACCAAAAAATAAAATCTCAAAACCAGGTAAGGGTACTCAGTTTTTGCAGACAAATAATCTTCCTTTATCACAGACACCAGAATAATGATTAGGTCCGACTGTAAAAAAACGAGTGTACATTGCTTAAGCGTCTGTGAATAGATAAACTAAAGATCATTACTGAGACTTTACCATAAGAGAGAGATCTGATTCATATGCAAAGACTCGAGGTCTCGATTACGTTATATATTACGTATCTCGTATCTTACTCGAATCATCTCCCTATGTATATCAATTAGCATTTAACTCGTGCGTATGCTTCCTACATAATTTCGTGTGTATATACTCTCATACCTGGCTTAAGCTTATGTGTGTGTGTATACATAGACACATACGAGTAAAGACATGGCACAAACATACAGGGTTGTGATAGGGCAATTAGAGTTGGAAAACTCGTTCCCCGTAACACATAATGATCTCATAGAACGTATACTTCTACCCCCTACGTTATCAGATGAAGTGAACCTCCCAAACTGTAGGTTCACCACACCTATACGTGCATCAAGAGCCAGTGTCTGGTCGACCAAAACTACCACATTAGGAACCCTTCACAGCCACAGTAACTTCCACTACACTCTTAGTGCGTCTGACATAAGCCGGTGATGATGTTTTTTTTCCTTGCGAATCCACCACTTTAGAACCAATGTTGACAGGTTAGTTATATCAGACTTTCGCTCATGGTATGATAGCACTGCTACTGTACACTGACGGAGCTTTCTAATCATGAGCCTTAAGGGAGAAGCGTTTCATACGTGGTAGTGTAAGAGATGCTGTCAGGACAACACTTGAGGAGATACTTTGTGGAAGTAACACTTTTGAAATGCAACATTACCGATATGTTAGTGTTAGAAACAACTTTAGGGTAGAACACTAAACACAGTGTTTTAAGATGCTAATACTGCTACTACAAATAATAACAATAACAATAATAATAATGATAAAAATAATGATAATAATAATAATAATAATAATAATAATAATAATAATAATAATAACAACAGTGACAGCCATTGGGTTACTGAATTCATGAGAATACTTACTGATGCATTTGTGTCGCTATCAAGGCTGGAACAAAATATTAACACGGTGTCAGTAACAGTGACGGGGTCATAGAAACAGTACGTCGGCATTAGTATAAACCCCGGGACAAGATACAAACATTGTGTTAGTAGAAGTAACAACGCTGGGATAGAATGCTAACACGTTTTAGTGCCAGTAATAAAGTTCGGACAGAAAATTAACCGTGTTAGTGCCGATAATAACGTTGGGTCTGATTACTAATAGTCTGTTGATGCCAGTAATAACGCTGTAAGAGAAAGCACACAATGTGTCTGAAGTAACGATGGGACAGAAGGTCAGTCATTTTTTAATGTCAGAAATAACGCTGGGTCTGATTACTGATAGTGTTCCGGCGTTGGTGAAAAAGAATATTAAGATAATATTAGTGTGCGTCAAGAATACTCTAAAAAGGACAGAGAGGAAGTCTGTGCCACTGATAATGCTGATACACAATGCTGTCGGAATCATGAGGTTCCGGCAGTGAGGCAGGATCTACTTACATTTAGCACACCTCTTGGGTAAATCTAAACAGAGATATTTTGGTGGCAAGCCGAGATACTCGTTAAGGAAGACTGTGAGCCACTTTGAATATCATAAAACTCAGTTGGCTTTAACCTACGCACGCCTCACACCCCCTAGTCTAGTCTTCAGTCTCCACTTTCTCATTTCCTCCACTTCTGGCATATATAACCTTATCAGCCTATTTTCATTCATCTTCTCCCCATGCCCAAATTATTTCAAGATACTCTTCAGCTCTCAATTATATTCTTCTTATTACCACTCCTCTCTCATCATGTCTTACTTGATCAACCCTCCCCACACCATACATTATCCTCAAGCATTTAGTTTCTAAGAGATCTACGCCTCGCATCCACACAAAACCGTCGGGACTACTTATACCATCAAACATACCCATCTTTTCCCTCACAGACACTGACACTTCTCTTTGTGCAAATTCTTCAATGCCCCCTTGCCTACCCTAAGGCTTAGTTCAGCTCCCATGGTTCCAACCGATGCCACGTCCACTCCCAGGTATCTTAAACGCCACTTCTTCCAGGTTTTCTGTATACAAACTCCAGCCACTTTGCCGTACACCATTTTATGCACAATTTTCAACATTTATTCTCAGTTCACCAATCCAACTGCCATTACTCTCTCGCTTTGCATACCTCCACGTTCCAAACTCACCACACCTGCCACAGTTTCATGTAACAACTTTTCATAGTTCTTCAAAATACTCACTCCATCTCCTCTTCACGTTTTCTTTGCCTTTTACCATTTCCCCATCTTCTTCTTTCACTGATGCTTCCATTTATTCTCATTCTTCTCACACTATCAACCTCCTTCCAAAACATTTTCTTGTTCTCCCTAAAGTTCGCTGATATCCTCTCATCAGAAATTCCATTTGCCCCTTTTTCCTTCCAGCATCTTCCTCCTGACCTCCTGACGCTTCCTCTTGTACATCGCCTAATCACTCGCGCTCCTTCCCTACATGCAACACCCATACATCTCTCCTTTTTTGACACTAACAACTTTCTATCCCACCAATCGCCACCCTTCCTCACATTCCCACATCCCACCAACTGCAAAACAAATTTTTCTCACACATGTGAGCATTGCTTCCCTCGATACCTCAGAGTCTTCGCCCACTCCCCCAGTCTTGTATACTCCACACCTGCAACCTTCATCTAGCCTCTCCTAGCACACGAGCGGGATGCTGAAATCCTCTCTCCCTGTGTTATTACTTCCTAAAAGAAGGAATAGATGGTTGACAAAATGAGGGTTTTTTTTCAAAGGCCCAGTCGTTTGTTCCTGACACCACCTAAAAGTTGTTACTATCAGAAAACATTTAAGATATTTGTTTCTTTAATATCTCAGTTTTTACCTTCCCAGCAGCTCGCAGCAGTACGAAGTTTATGATAAAGATAAACAGCTTCATTCACATATGCAAAACTTCCATTTTCTTTTTTCATATACGTGAAGTGAAACAATAATCATTGGATACAATACTGTGTCATGATAACATTTGTATTTTTCATTCCATTAATTCTGATATAAAATTACCAAAATGATTGGAACATCTTTTTTATTCAAGCACTAATTGCTTTGAAATTACATCAGCGTGCAACAGTAAATTATGCAGACAGATCCTGAATATGGCCAACCACAGAAGTGATAGATATTTTCCTAAAATTATTTATATTCTTTGGATATATTCCTGAAGGTTAGACTCGACTTTATTCCTACAAATTATTGTCACACGCTTAAGGTTCAAAGCACTTAGTGCAATGCCTATGGAAATGATTAATAGAAGTGCATAGAAAATAGATCATACTGACGTACTAAACGTATGAATCCATTTATATTTTTAATCAAAGATCTTTCTTCTACAAGGAACCTCAGACATAAAACCTGAAGGAACCATTTTCGCACCCGAGGGACTGAGGTAAACTCATACAAAGAGGTGGAGGCCGTGCGCTCTGCCAAGCATAACATACGCCAAAACTTCACCGACAAGAGCACCATAAATATGACGAACCACGATCAGCACCAGCACTACCACCACCATACAACAGGATTACGAACCAAAGAACGCGTTCCTTCTGGTCGGAAACCTTCATTTATAGTTTATCGAAGTAGAGCGAGTTAATCAGGCTTGTGGTGCTGGATGACAGACGAGATTGGGACTCGAGTACTCTGGGAACCTGATGATGTATAGCAAGAGCGACCTACATCTTGGAGAACAGCCCGAGTGGTCGTCAAGTCAGGTATACGTATTACATTTAGAATGACCACATTCCTTGTCTATGGAAAGCACACGACTTGTATGCCTTTGGGTTCCCTTTAAATATAGCTTCCATTACAAGGTAAAGCCAGACCCTTAACCCAGGTGAAGGCAAGTGATAGCAAACATCTGTGGGAAAAAATAAGACTCTCTTTAGCCCCAAGAACTACAGAGACATCAGATTACGATTCATTAGTCCCCTCCTCAAGTCAATATAAGGGCAAACCTCACTGGATCAGCAAATAACAGTCGAATAATCAACGAAGCCGAAGTCAACCGCTGGAAAAAAAACGGTAATCCACGGTGTTTGCGAGTTTGTAACTGGAATACTATAGCAGCTATATCTTCAGCTATACTATAGCATAGCTAAAACTTCTGCTGATGTCTGCTCCTTCTCCTGCTCTTGAATACCGACGAACAAAAGACCCCGAGAGCGTGCGATGTATAAAATTCAAGTATCAACAACGCATTCTCTAATTCTGTTGTAATAGCTGTGTGTGCGGTACTCCAGAACGGGGAAAGTGGTACAGAATTTCCAAAGCACCCCTAATAAGTATGCATCCGCTAGAATTAAACCCCAACCCAATTTCCTCGGGGCCACATTCCAAGGGACAATGACCACAAACTTATTTACACTAAACCCAGCGTTCGTACCTCTCCAAAATAATTCCTGAATAACAACTTTTTTTTTTCGCCTTCTGCTCTCTCTCTCTCTCTCTCTCTCTCTCTCTCTCTCTCTCTCTCTCTTCCCTCTCTCTCTCTCTGTTGTAAGGTCGATAGAAGTGCTTTTGTTTTCACCCAACCCTGTTCTTTTTTATAATTCAGCTATGATTCTGTCTGTCTGTCTGTCTCTCACAGTTCATTTTATAACTTCTTTACCTCAGTGGTCCTCCTAAAGGTAAGAAGGAAAAGAAAATAATTTACGTAGAATAACACGAACGTTTGCTGTAAAAACTCCAAAAGTGCTCTTAAGTCAGTAACTTGATTTCGGATGTTGTGTGAAGGATTAGGAACAACTGAGGAGGTGGGACTGCTTAGCGCGTCGATGGCTAACCTCACCAAAGAGCACACTATCAGCATTTTCTTTACTTTTAAGTAAACTTATCCCGATGAAAAAAAAATATATATATAAAAGTGAATTAAAACCCACATCCTCTTGAGGTTGTATAAAGAGAAACCTTTTCTTTTGTTCTTAGATTCCTGGAAAAACACTTAAAGACAGAAAGCGGAAGGTGAGCAGTGTTGGATCGCCTCTGTTTTCTTCTTTTCTTTTGTAGGTAACTGATACACTTTTAAAACGGTTCACGATTTTCAATTTTTCCTAAACGTTAGCGTAAAAGATTCAAAATATTCTTGCTAAACTATTATTTACTACTTTATGGTTATTAATCACGCAAAGATAACAATGCAAATTTCATTTTCCAAGAAAACTAGGCTATGTGACACTATCTTCCGGCAAGGGTGATATATATCATTTTTTTCCAAGGCTTTCGAAAATTATAACAAAAATAAGAAGTATGATATAAGGTTCACATACTAGATTTTATAACCCATTATTGCCCTCATTGTCATCGACAAAAACTTGAATATCGTAAAAAATCATTTGATATATGTCCCGTGTGGTTTGCCATTGCCAGACACGAGACTGCAGTTGTGCATTTACTTCTTTTGTTTTGATATTTCTCTTATCATTGGTGGACGCTCGTCTTGCCAGAGAGTCTGAGAGGTCGGTGTTAAAAGTTTCTCCTGTAACTTTGGCATCACTTGGAAATTCAACTTGTCTCCAGAGACGGAGCAATGTAATCTTATTTCTTCTCTCTCTCTCTTTCTCAAGTTCGCCTCTTGAATGCAGCCAAGGATGTCTAGGATTTGTTGAAGGTCGGGGGTGAGGATATTTCATAATATAAATCCAGTTCACGAAGTGGGATGTCACGATGGATTCCTATAGGAATGGATAGACATACAACATAGTAATACGCATGACAGCTCGTGTATGGATGTGAGAGGATGTGTCCTATCTTCGTCTATTTCCTGGCGCTACCTCGCTGACGCAGGAGGTGGCGATGCTGTTTCCTGTGGGGCGGGGTGGAGCCAAGAAAGCATGAAGGCGAATAAGTATGAATATGTATATGTGTATATATATGTATGTATGTATATATGTGTATATATGTTTTATGTGTATATGTACATGTACGTGCAAATATGTATACAGATGAATATGTGAGTGGATTTGTCTTTCTTCGTCTGTTTCCTGGTGCCATCCCGCTAACGCGGGAAACGGCGATCAAGTATATAAAAGACTCGGAAAAAGTCATATATATATATATATATATATATATATATATATTCCGATGGTTATCAATAGCGACATCCAGGCGAAAGCTCGATACCCTCGGCTGCATCCCAGAGACAACCTTCAGAGAGAAGAAACAAGATTGCATTGCTCCGGCTCTGGAGACAGGCGAAGTTTACAAGTGTTGCGAAAGTTGCCGTGTAAACTTCCGTGATACTAACATTTTTAGGGTTCTGTGGCAAGGAGAGTTTCCATCTATAATGAGAAAAGAAAAATAAAAAGTTAAGAAAAAACAAGAGAAATGGACTTAGGTCTTCTGGCTCACCACAGCTCTTCCTCCTCGCTATCACAACGGACCATTTTTCTTCTTTTTTCTTCGTCATGAAGAAAATGTTGATGGTGCCCTTATGGTCAACAGTTTTTTCTCACTAACTTCTCCAGGTGAGCTGTACTAGTAGAGGCTTTTCCAGCCAGTTAGGACCCTTACAGTCAGGGTGAGCTATGAAGGAGACTTCGGAAAAGTAGAAATGTCAGCTGTAATATTTTCCAGAACCAAAAAAATTTTGATTGTTCTTTCTAGGAAAACCTTAGACCCTCAAATTTCTTGTTCCTCCAGAAAGTCAATAATACAAGAAAGTATTCAACAGATTCCCAAATCTGGGACCAGGAATATGCTAGACACTCATTCTCAACCGACAATCTGCTGGCTACCATCAAATCCTCGTCTTGTACAACATACCGAAAACCGTCAACTATCTGGCCAAGATGAAAGCTCTACACCTCACACCTTATTGGGCACCACCAATGCAAGGCAAATTGTCAGCCTCTTAGGGGTTTAAATTCTTACTTTCTTTGGAAATAATATCTATTTCCTTTACTAAATAAGCGTCAAGTAAAACTGCTTGCCTTTTGCCTCGCCGTTCCAACTGGATGTGGTAAGCAATACCTAATTCGATCATGGAATCATGAAATGAATATCCGACGGGCGACAAACTTGAGTAACATCTCCCAACTGTGTAAGAAATTTCGCTGGCATGGACACAAAAACAGCGTCCGCATTCCTTATAACAACAGGGCCCCTAGTAAGACAGATGGGCACCACTACTAGCGCAATAAGAAATGTCTCCAAGGGTAACATTCTCGCACCCGGTGACGTTGTTAATATGGCTCAGTCCTTCTAAGAAAAAGAAAGCAATCACCACGTACGCTAAAAAAGGGGAAAAAAAAAAAAGAGTCTACTCACAGACGCCTCTTCTCACTAACCTTTAATTCTCAGTGATCCAGAGATCCGTGAAACAGGCTTATCATTCCCAACTCGATCCGCAATAGCTGTAAGACCCCTCCCCCAAACGCATTAAAGGAGTCGTTGACCACCGCTTTCCTTCTTATCGCTAGGAACCTTCTGACCTGACAAATTTATAAGCCAGTGTCTCACCGGCAGGATCGCAACGACTATCACATCCCCTTTTTCCAAATGATGGCACCCTTCGCCGTCTGGTAACCTGGGCTGAAGGTTTCCATAGAGGTGAACCTCTTCTTCCTTTTTTTGTTCTAATCCTCTAAAGGAATCGTAGATTGATTTTTCAGCGAGTTGGAAGTTTGGTACTTGGATGGTGGCATCTTGCTGGCACTGAGGAGTCTCTGATGTGCAAGATCTTGGGGAATCGTATCTTTCTTAACCCTTCTGAATGTGAGACCATCACCTCCACCTTAAGTGGCTGCCGACAGCTTATCTGGAACACTGCCAGCAGTCTAAGCTTTTAACCTAGAAGACGAAAACCAGCTGGTTAACCAACATTTTTTTTCTTCGATGGCCATCTATATCATTCTAAACACAAAGGTTAAAGTCCTGAACTGTATGGATGACAGAATCAGTAACGAAGATGCTCAGACGTCCTTTTCCTTACCACGTATTGTAATTTCCTGAAATTACTTACTTTCTGAGAGTTTTTTGATCTTTCAATAGTGACTTCAGTAATGCAACGTAGAACTGAAGCCTACATTTAAATCTCTAACTGATTCTTAATAAAAAGATCAACTCTCCTCATTAGATTAGTTGGCATTAGGATCCTCGCAATCTTTCTAATCACTATTTCAGCTCGCTGTCTTCCGCTGCGCTCCTCGCAAGGCATATGACATCAATGGACCTAGAGAGAGAGCATTTGACTGGGGTGATAAGTATGCCTTGTCGAAGGTTTTACGAATATATGGCGTGGAAAGAAAGGTATGTGAGGAATTGAAGAGTTTTTATCAAGAGATTAAGAGATGTGTGTATGTAAGGAGATGAGGGCGAGTGGTTCCGGGTGAGAGGTTCCAGGGAAGGTCGGTCTGTGCAGGAGTGTGTTATGTCACCATGGCTGTTCAATCTGTTGGAGTGATTTTGGGACAGGGGCGGGTCTGCAGTCAGTCAGGGGGTGAGGGGTATGGGCTGGAGGGATAAAGAGATGGGTTGGCTCTGGGCTGATTGCCATGCCCAGAATTCGAACCTTGGCAGGCCAGTGCGTGAATCATGATCAGCGACGCTAAACACTACATCACTACTAACGAGGCGTTTAGGAAATTGTATTAACATAAAGGTTTACCGTTTAAATTCAAGAAAGCCAATAACGTAATGGAAAGGCGCAGAGGGTTTGTTGAAAGCAGAGCAATGAAAAACAGGATATATATAACAGCTGCAAATTCACATGCTGCAGAGGTAAATAGATGTTTAAAAAGACGAGAATTAACACTTACTTCGTCAGGGATGAAGATGGGCAATATACTTAGAATAAAGGTTGGTAGGAGTACTGACGACAGTAACGTTGTATACAATGCAATAGACGTTCGGCCATTTACTATGAGGAAACAAGGTTAGGTATGGCAAATAGAATCAGTGAATCTGACATACGTTATCACTGGACATCGACTGAGCTTTTTTTGTTGTTTTCCACAGTGACTAGAGGTGACAACTTTCAAGGTGTCAAGGAAATGAAAATGATACATAATGAAACTGAGCAAACTAGCGAGAAAAACCTTGAAAGCAGCTCACATATTATGTAAAGGTTAAGTGACCAATAACCGTGATGGTTTCTCACGTTGGCGCCAGCACCTACGAACATGGTAGTAACGGACTGTAAGGCCAGGAACAGAGGGAGCCAGCAATGCAGAGGAGGAGTGCTGTGCGACGTCCAGCGAGGTTACGAGTGGCCTGCGGGTACGTAGTCTTGTGTCTTTGAATATTATTACTTTTCTCTGAAAAAGTCTTTTGCGCAAGCCGAAAATTCCAGGAAAAAAAGCTCAAAAGCTCTCGCTTGTATTCCCCACCCCACTCAAATCTACATACTGATTATCAAACAATATATATATATATATATATATATATATATATGTATAATTATATGGAAAGTGAGAAATGAAATGCAGAGGCGCCGAAACAAAGACACATATATGAAGGTTTAACATTCGGAGGTTATATACACAGAAGCTCGTAACGCCCTGCTGGTCACACAGAGGCACAGGAAATATACAGGAAGGACAAGTAAGTTCACGCTCGACAGTGCTTGCTGGTACCCTGATATTCAGGACCCAAATACATCCCTACCATGAGTGTACGAGAGGCGAAACGAACATACAGACTTTTACGACAGGTTGTACCAATTACGAATCTAATGGACGGAACACAAATACAAAGGACCTCTGAATACTAATGACTGATGCAACTTAATCAAGTGCTCGAAATTGGTACGATTCATCCTAGCCACAATAACGCTTGCACTGTTAGCGCGGTGGTAGCTGAACAGTAGTCACAGTGGTGATAGTAGTTGTAGTGGTAGTTGAGATAGTGGTAGTTTTAGAAGCGTCTCTAGTGGAATTGGTAGGGGTCACGTTAACTATATTCTATTCTCTTCTACTACTAACATAAACCTTATCACATGGACCTCTGTGGTATAGCGGTTACCCTAGATTAGAGCATTTAGTTGCTCGTGTCTTACGAACTTAAAAAATGAAAATGAAATAGAAAATGACATTTAGAAAACGAAATTTGAATTTTCTTTATCGTAAACGTTTCTTCACTAAAATTTTCATGATCTTTCCACTACGGTCTTCCAAGTGGCATCAACCCTACCTACTAACGTTCCTCTCGGGTAAAAAAAAAAAGATAGGCTACTGCAGCGTCTGGAACAATTTATCTTCCGATATGCAAAACAGGCAATAATTCTGTCGTTAATGGGGTCAATAAATAATCATATTTCAAGAAAGAAACACACAGCAACCTTGTATCTTTCACGCTCACTGGAGTTTTTATGGTGTGGAGAAAACATTAGTATTTATGTAGGTTCTGTGTCAGAAGGGTCTTCTTTTACAAGATGAATTTGTTAATGTCATTCCCTGCTCTAAGGCTATTCATCCTGTTTCTCTTATTTCATTATTTTTTTTCCCTTACTTTCTTTTACCTATCGTCCCATCAGGTCTCCGTGAACTGGTAATTCTCAGAGGTTTACGGATCTTTTAGGAGACACAAGTACCGTTCTTTTTTTCTCGAGGTTTTGTACGCTTCTCAATACGAAACTTCTCCCATCAACACCCTGGGTTGGTACATTGGAGCATGCGAGATGTACAGATACCAGAGGGACTATTGGCCTATGACGAATATATGTACAAGTTTCTGTACTAACGTTATGATAGATAAGGTTAAGGATAGATCAATAACACGGCTTTTACCCAAACCGCAATTCTCTCTGGCATTAATAACCAGCAGAAAAAAAGAATGGAAAAAAAAAGGCCCATATACTGCTAACGAAAAAGAAGCATGGAATTTTACACGAAAATATGTTATGGAATGTCTGTCTATACTGACTTAATGACTTAGTTTTGATAGACTAAAATAATATTACCTACTCTTCAAACATGGCTTTGAGTGGGGTACACTTCTGTCCCATGCCCTGTCAGACATCGTAAGATAAAAGATATCGCATTCCACAAATTAGGACATACTGCATCTTTTCGCGCTCTTTTCCGTTTTCCTTTTTCACCATATCTCTTTCCACTCTCGTTGCAACCCATGTATGACAGTCAAACTCGCATACTTGTACACATTGCCGAGAATATTTATTAAAAGTACTTGGTAACTCCTGCTCTTCGTATTGATATAATCTTTCGATACACTGTCATATGTTATTACAACACATCCCTTTCTCTCCGCTGTAAAAAACGTCATCCGGAATAAATTCGCTTAGGTAAATTTGGAACAACTTTAAAAAGGTAGCTGTGTCATTATTTCAGTTAAAAGAGAACAGTTTCCGTACTTTCTGATCCCTAAACTCCTACGTCCAGTCTTCGAAAATTATTTAAGTTATTATTCGGGTAATTGTACCTTTCAATTCTCCTCACTTGCTGCTCAGCCAGCCACGAATGAGGAGGCCAGGTCTTGCCTAACATAGCCAATCCTTAATACCAAACTTTCCGACGTCAGCGACAATCCAGGTTTCATTAAGAGCGAGCCTTATTACCTAACGCTAATTCATATGGGAACGTTATGTCGCCAGTACACAAAAGACCCATTCTTACCTGACGCTAATTCATATAGGAACGTTATATTGCCTACACAAGAAACGCATCCTTCCCAGATAATGACCTCTCTTCCCACACGTTCTCCAGTGCTCCCAGAACCTTCTCCCCTTATCCACCTTTTGACTCACTTTCGCTTCCGTGGTACCATTTGCCGCCATGTCCACTCCCAGGTATCTGAAGTACTTCACGTCCTCCAAATTTTCTCCATTCAAACTTACAATCCAACAAACCTGTCCTCCTACCCTGCTAAACATAATATCCTTGCTTTTATCCACATTTGCTCTCAACTTCCTCCTTTCACACACACTACTTCTAGAGTCAACAACTTCTGCAGTTTTTCACTCGAATCTGCCACCAGTGCTATGTCATCAAAACACAACTGACTCATTTCCCAAGCCCACCTCATCTCCATACTGCATACTCTCCCCTTTTTCCAAGCCTCTTGCATTTACCTCCCTCACCACGCCAACCATAAGCATATTATAAACAGCCTTTGTAACATCACTCACCCCTGCCGCAGACCAGACTTCACTTGAAACCACTTACTCCCTTCTATTCCTCCTCGTACACACGCCTTACACACACATTATAATCTTAAGACCTCCTACAAGGCATCTCTATCAACTCTATCATATGCTTTCTTCAGATCCATAAATGCCACATACAAATCCTTGTTTCTCTAAGTATTTCTCTCACACACATTCTCATATTCTTTAAAGCAGACGCCTGATCCACACATCCTCTACCATTTATGAAACCATATTGTTCCTCCCCAGTCTGATGCCTCGTACATGCCTTCACCTTCTCAGTCACTTTTCTCCCATACAACTCACGAGGTACACTCTACAAACTTAATACGTCTGCAGTTTCAACATTCACCTTTATCCCTCTTGCCTTTATACAATGGCACTATATGTGCATTCCGCCAGTCCTCAGGCATCTCGCCATGATTCTTATATACATGAAGCTGTAGTAACCCTGAACCCTTAAAGGTTTTTCATTTTATTGGCCTTTAAGACCGAGCTCCTGAGTTACCTTCATTATAATTTGAAGCCGATGGGTCGCCCATTTTGAACGAGTGCAGTGAATTAATGTGTCATCTTTAAAGCTGGGGTGGCCTTTGGTGGCCTGAAAATGGTCTTCAAGGCCAACGTGGGGCCTCTGGGTGCCACATGAAGCTGTAGAAATTTTGAACCTTGGAAGGTGGCCTTTGATGACCTTTAGGCTTGGCTCTGGTACCCTTAGATCCTTACTTTGATTCCTAGGTACGAACTTTATAATTTGATACTGGTAGGTTGTTTATTCTGAAAGTGCATCTCTCGTTTCTGCTGTTTTCAAAGTCTCTGAAACTCATCTTAACCCTTTCCTTCTCAGACACTTAGAATTACATTACTTAAAAATTTGTCCTTAAACCATACAGGATAATTTCAAAAAAGCGTACCGCTATCATAGAATGATCTTAAATAATTTTGCTCATATCCGCATTAAGGAAACGAGTGTAGGTGGATTATAAAACAGGCAGCGAAAATATACTTCTGCTAACTTTCAAAGACATTTAATTTTTACATGTATAGTTCGGCTTGTTTTCAGAACAGAAACAGCCTGAAGTTTGAATGCGTGTGCTGAAGAGAACGGGTGTTATGAGGGCAATTGGTGGAAAGTGTGTGCGCTACACAAGATGGAATCAACTCGATGACTTACTTAGGCACGTAAGAAGTGGACATGCTAGTCGACTGCTATTACTGTGTTTCTGTTCGATGTCAAACGCGAGGAATATCGTGTAAAGTGAAACGTATCGAAATTCATTCTGCTATAAAGGCAGATGAGATGGATAACACTGAATATATGAGAGAAGATTTTTAGCTATATCCAATGGTTTATCATGAGCCAAATGGACAGACCCAAAAACTATAATACCCTTAGAGCAATATGGGCAGTTTACGAGGACTGGTGGCAGAGGTCTGCCAGTGATCAAGAAGAGGGGCAACGGTTTTAAACTAAACACTGAGCCGAGATGTTAGGTAAGCTTGGCTTTCAACCAATGACATCTTTAAAAGGACAACAGTTTATAATGAGCGAGACAAATGTATACGATGAAAAATCTGAAACAAAAATATTGTGTATTAACCTGAATCGTTCAAGCAACATTCTGATTAAACTATTTCTTGTACTGATGTTTGATAACATACAAAAAAGAGAAAAAAAATCAACATTTCGCCTGACAGGCCATCGTCTTACCCACATATTTGTCACGGTGAACAAATATTTAGTCATTCTGTGTCTACACTCGTTTCGAAAAATGAATGAAGACAAAAAAAATTACGTTTCTCACCATTAAGCTTCAATCTTCTACGAAACAGAAACAAAAGAAAAATAATTCTTGATTATTGTTCAAGCTTATCGATTTCGAATCTGTAACAAAAATCTTACTTTTTTTCGATATTTATAGACTAGTCGCAGGAAAAAGCAATATGCAAAGAGAAAATCTGGCAAACAATGGAATAAGCCGAGGCTGGTGTGCAGGGGCAGGTTCCGTGATGCATATGAAACAATCAGTCAAACTAGTTCAAAGTTCGAAACATTGCAGCTCCTGTCAAAGAGCAATGAAAACCGAATACATATCTATCCTTTTTCAGAAACGTTTTACCGCAGGTCAGAGCTCGGAAAATAAAGCAAACTTTCACGGATGCCAGATATGTCAACAGATTACGAAGACTCGGACTGAAATAACTGTGTTTGGAGTACGATTCGTTAATAGATTAAGTGAAAAAAAAGAAGACAATAAATCAGTTACCCAAAGTACAATAATCCCCAACTCTCACCTCCTCTTCAGGAGACCTGGAGTTCTGTCTCTCTTCTTCGTCCCCGAAGCGTCTCCTTTCCATCTGCACTACAGGAGCTCCACATAGCTCCTCCAACCTACCAGTGCCATAGGAGCCATCAATGCTCACTACATCCCCATAGCATCTCTCTGTACACAGATTATCTTTCCCAATGTCAATGAGAGCCCCATGTCCCCCGCCATACCCGTCTGACCATCAACTCCTCTTCTTTACCCGCAAGCTTTGCTTTACCCAGCAGTATCCCAGGGGCGCCACATTTCCCCCAAGCTGACCCTGAAGAACCAATAACCCCAAATAACCAAAGAGCACAGCGTCCCTATTTCCTAAGCCTACAACCCAATCTCCATTGCAGCACCCCATGAAAATAATATCCCCTACTATTTGCTGCAACTAAGTAGGCGTTTCCCAGAATAGGCGCTCGCAGTTTACGGCGGAGCGGATAGATTGTTTTGAAGATGATACTGAGGGATTCTTTTTCCCGTCAAAATCTGGTGCTATTCAGTGTTCTGAGTGTACCGAATTTGAGAAGAGACTTAGCAGTTTTAAGATCGTAATGAAGGAATGTCATTATCAAGGGAAGGGTTTAAAGGGTGCCAGAGCTTTGCTTTAAACGCCAGCAAACTCCCAACTTTCAATATTCGGACCCATTTAGCACTTGAAAGCCCGTGTAGGCTAGGTAGCGCCAGGAGCAGACGATGAAATGGCCTCATTCGCTCACAATGTATTCCATTAATTTCTCAATTGTTTTTACCAGTAAGCTGATGATAATTCCGGCAAAAAATATAGATAATAAATAATCCTGTTTATCAGTTTATCATCGACGAGTTCAATTTGCTAAACAGGGAATTAATAACTCATAATTATTACAGTTAATATCTTTATCCCTAGTGTAATCATCAGAGATAAACGAGAAAACCTGTATAATCTAACAGTAATCATACCAAGTAATTATGTCTTCGGTAGAATTATGACAGAGTAATCGATATTATCTAATCTCTATCAATGATTAGTTTAACCTCGTTGATCCTCTTAAAGCTTAGTTACACTTGTGGATATTAGGCAAACTGTGGGTGCTCACTGGGCAAGAATAAAACACCTGCCATTTTCATTATCCAATTACAGTTAGTTATCATACCCTCACCTGGCATATTTTGATAATGTGATGATAATCGTTGCCAAAATAAGGTTACAGAAAACGGGATACCTACTCGATGCGTTGATTTGCTTCAGTGAAAAACAAAAAAAAAATGTTCTTTGAATTCATTAATGCATCAAAAGAAAGACCCTTACAGTTGACCTGTTTGTCTAAGAAAGGCTCTGTGGATTCATAAAAAGCATGAAAGAAAGGAGCTCACAGTCAAACTTGCCACTCCAATAGAAGTCTCATGAGGCTATTTCCTCCATCAAAGATGAAAGTCAGACTTAAATTTTTGCGTCGCTAACAAAGATTCTGAGGCCCTATGGTAGGGCTTCATAAACGAGCTTGGAGACGATTTATGTTTGTAACAAAGATTCTGATTCATTCAAAAAGAGTTGTGAATATAATAAGATATGCAAAAGAAAGGTTTTGTGGAATTATCGAATAATTAAGAAAATAAAACGTAGCTCGGATAAAGAACTTGCTATCAGTTGCTATCAACGAGTAGACAAGAGATTATCATATTTACAAATTACCAGGCAAACAATATATACCTTTCCTAGATATCACACTTCAGTTTTTCAAACACATTTTGAAGACTAACCACACATGTTTTTCAGATTTCAGGAATTAACCCACATGTATTCATTACACTGACTGCAAAACCCATAATGAAAAATAGATAACTGAAAAACTGCGAATGAAAACAGAAGGGCAATAGCTGCAAAAATTCCTGATGGAGTGAAAGATTTTCAAAAGTAATTTTCCCGTAAATATTTCGAACATTTTTCTTTTTATTACGACGGAGATTCAGTCAAAGTTCACATCAATGTCGGGCCCTAATTAACATACAGAAAGGATTATGAAAGGGTAAAAGAAGAGACAAGGTTAAGTATTTACGAATTTTGAAGAAAACGGAAAAGCTTGCTCTTAGAACGTGTCATGTCATAGTTATTGGGGAAGACATGAGAGAGCAGAGAGTTCCTCTTGGAAGTATACA
This sequence comes from Panulirus argus, assembly GCA_038088735.1. Taxonomy (NCBI): domain Eukaryota; kingdom Metazoa; phylum Arthropoda; class Malacostraca; order Decapoda; family Palinuridae; genus Panulirus; species Panulirus argus. The sequence goes on from JAYMFT010209967.1 coordinate 20,858, forward strand.
TTTTCATATCATTTCCTAGGCTTTTTGCAACTAAAGGTGATAGAAAATTGGATATATCCTGTTACCGATGACCTGATTTGACTTTTAATGTGGTTACCTGATGACCTTCCCCAAGTATGATAGCTTCATGATATTGCCCTTCCTACTGTGCTTCCCCTGACTTGACAAGACCTGACTTATTTTTTCACATTGGAGGCTCCAGTCAAGGACAAAAGTCTACATCAAGGCCGGGCCTTAACTGAAATATAGAAAGGACTATGAAAGGGAGGAAGAAGAAAAAGGAAAGTCTTTACGAATTTTGAAGAAAGTGAAGATGTGCCAGGTCATAGTTATTGGAAAAGACATTACAGGGTAGAGACCTCCAAAGCTTTAAGGTGTAAAGAAAGAAACAGCTATCAAAACGGCCCATCCGTGAGTTGGCAACGGCTACACAGTAATCGCGTGATGCAGCAGCTTGCCGAGTATAGCGTGGTCTAGCTAATGATGGGAGTAACACTAGCAGCCAGCTCTCGGGAGAAAAAACAAAAATACTGTACCCATGTTTAACACAAGCCTACTTACTTGCCTAGCCACTTCACCCTTCTTCCTCCCTATCCCTCCAGATGGTCCTAATACAAATACAAATCAATTGAAAAAACAGCATACCACTGGGTCCTAGCGAGGCTGTTTATGTGACAGTGGAAGAGAACAGAAACTTGTGGATTAGTGTGGTAGGATTAGAAAGACATACAGATCTTCCAAAGAGAAAAGCTTGTAAACTTTTTCTACAGCTGAAAGAGGCGCAAAGAATGCGAGTCGTGGATTTGGAGCGAAATTTGTATCAATTCCTGTGCTGTGATGATGCTTTCCCCTACCAAATTCGTTATATATCGGACAAAGTGATGTTCGTGTCGAGCAAGTCTCAACCAAGGAGTACCATTCTTGGCAAGAGTCAATCATGTCAATGACAATATGCAGACTTTGATGAAAATAAACTTCGTTTCATTGCCCACATTATGGAGTCTTTCATTAACGCCCAGAAACTATGGTTATAAGAAAAACATCCGGTAATATACCACCTACAAAAAGAATCGATCAAATTCCCTTTTTAGTTTTAAGTGAAGCACAATATTTACCCAAGCCCTCTTCACTCCCACTAGGCTCTCCTTTTTAGTTCACTCTTCTTTACTTCAGGAATAATTTCCTTGATATCAGGCCCTAAGCAAACTCTTACAATCCCGTTTTTGAAATCTTGTTTGTTGCAAAACTTCGTCCTAGCCCTTTAACTTACGGGGAGAGAGCGAGAGAGGACACACGTAGCGCCGAGATGGAAAGATTAATAAGCCTAGAAGACAAACGTTAGAGTTAAAGAAGACTTAAGAGAAATACAGACAAGAGAACTGATAAAGGGAGGACAGAAGATCTTGACCATACACACAACACACCTAAATAAACGACAAACTTATGGATTTGCCGGAAAACGCAAAGCGAACAATACCGATTTTAAGACTTCCAAAAAGACTTTCATCTGTCGATAGAACAACGTCCTTTCACAGCATGTTATCCTAGGACGCTGTATACAACAGAATTCCAATAAATATACAAGATAACCCATCCTACGGAAAAAATGACAAAAGACTGTGTAGTTTACACTATAAGGGAATATATAATCTCAAATGATTAATGAGGATTCTCAACTTGGTACGAGTCTGCCATTAATAACTAATGGGGAGGATATTACCTTGAGTGGCAGCAATGCATGAAATACGAGTCATCAATCACAGTAATGAGTTAGAATTCCAGCCATGGGTTATTGAACTGTTCCTAATGGCTACTGTAATATGAACTTAGGGCAAACAAGTATACTCTCAGTGAAATTAAGGCAAACAAGCATACACTCATGCTTTTCCAGTGTTTAGTATACGACCAGAAGGATTTGTTTCTCATATGAGTAAATGTTGATGCACGCACGTACATACTGAACACACAGGGGTCCTCCGTGGTGCAGCGGTTAGATTTACTGACCACGAGTCGACACTTGCTCGCTTGGGGTATGGCCAGAGTAGGCTCGAATTCTGAGAGCGGCAATCCCGCCGGGACTGATCGAGAATGGGTACCTGGATTAGGATGGGCCGTAATCATGTGTGAACATACACATAAGGAGTAAAGACACAGTCCATTAATACAAGGTTAGGAGAGTAAAACTTTCTCCCCGCAATACATAAAGTGGAATTTATACCGATCTAAGAAGGTTTGTCAAATCTCTTAACCAATGCTGATCAGTGGAAGGCTGAAGCGACTGTCAACACGAAGCTTCTGTTGGACAGGGAAGTAAAGACAATACTGACAATGTAGACTGTAACTTGGATGGGCTTTGTACACACACTAACCCTTTACGAGTGCGTTGTTTACGGACACAAAGGGTTCACTGTCATTGTCTATAAGGGTTCAGTGAAGCATCAGACGCACTTAAGCTATAACGGCGAATGCTGTAGAATTGTGGAGCTGAGTGAGGTTGAGGCAGTACAAAGGATCATGGAAATCATACGTAAAGAAGTGAAGAAATGACACAAGTTACAAATGGACGTCAGTGATTGCAAGCAACAATCTTTGTTGAAGGGACAGATTAATTAACCGATGAGCTAAGGATGGAAGATGGCGAGTGGTGTTCAAATAAAGGTGAACATGATCGAGGGGAAGTGTTTATAGTAGAGTGTGGCAAAATGGGAAAAATTGAAAAACATAAGTGCACTGAACGTACTTCAAAAATATGAAACACTAAGGAGAAATTTTTTTAAAAGCCACCGGAGATGGATAGAAAAAAAGGACAGAATGAGATGGTAGAATAAACAGGTGTGGTGAACGAGGAGGAGGAGTCCACCGCGGCAGTTAAGGACTATTTTAAAGAGGAGTGAAGAAATGAATGAGGGAGTAATTTGCAACGAATGCGAAAACTTTTTTCGGATATGGTAGGCAGGAAGTCAGCGATTATGATTAGGTTTGAGGGTGGGTAGAAAAGAGAGATCTTAGAGAAGTAGAGACTAGAATGGAAAGGAATGATGGGAAAGATACGTAAACTTTAGTATCAGGAAATGTAGACAGTTTAGAGAGAGAGAGAGAGAGAGAGAGAGAGAGACGTATTTCACGTATGTCTAAGAAAAGCTAGGTAGCTTTGGTTTAAAAGATCTTATACCTCGTACTGGGTTCGAGAAAGGACTCTTCCATGTGGGTCACGGGTCTCTACTGTATTTCCTCCAAGTTCAAACGATCTCACCTATATCTCTTACCATCGGAACTTTAACGTGTATCTTAAAGAATTTGGCTCTTGAAATTCTTCTTGGTGGTTAAGTAGATCTTCAGACGGGTTGACGAGACTCCACTACATCTATCTCGGCATCAAGAGGTTTTAACAATCTCTCAGACCTAAAAATCTCTTTCCTGCTCGATTCCAAGGCTTCAGCTCGTCTCTCTGGCTCACTACTGCAGTTCACATCCACCACAGAGTCTCTGTAGTTCATGTCATCTCCCTCTGGTGATAGGGTACTATAACAAACGTCTCATTGTCTATTTATCACTACATATATGCCTTAGTTGTGCCCAGTACTCCACTACAACTTGAACTGGTTCACAAAATCTTCATTTATTTCAAAATCTGGAGTTACATACATCGTTCAGAGACACGCAAAGGTGTCGAAATCGAGTCAGGCTTGGAATAAGATATATCTACACGTATCTTGGTTCTCTGTGTAGGAGGAGGGAGCAAGACAAAAAGAGGGGTAGGGAAGATGCTGCACAAAACTTAACGTTGATTAACTCATACGGCGGAAATGACAAGAGGTCACAAAAAGTATTAAGAGGAGAGTGGATGGGCGGAAGCAGAGAGGGTTCGGGCGAGAAGACTTTTGCTTGCTCGCGGAGGCGTGAAAACCATTTCCGTCAGGTTTGCTGAGTGTAAGAACTCTCTCAGCGGGGTTAAGAGATGTGACGAGAGAGAGAGATAGAAGCAGGAAGGAAGGAGGAGAGAGAGACACATTGAGAGAGACAGCAAAGATAAAACGGGTACTTGGGACTACTTATGATGAAATCTTGCCAAAAGGCAGGATCAGCGCGTATGGCTCACCGGAGGAAAAATTAGAGTTACGAGGAACGAGTCGTGTGAGTTACGTGGTCAAGTCTTATGTACGAGATGGAGAGACTGTAGAGTATGGTAGTGGAGTGAATGCCAGCAGCCCGCGTGTGGGCTGGGCAGAGAGAAAAGATGACACGATCTGTCTGTCCCAAAGGAATGATACTAGACAGACTCTGAAGTACTGGCTCACTGCGCAGTCGTCACTAGCACTACGATACCCAGGTGGGTAGTACTGGTATAGACCCTTCCCTAGTGGCTGCCTATCACTTACCAAGAAGGAAGGAAGGAATGAAACATAGAAAAAAATAGAAAAATGAAGAAAGAAAGCAGACGAAAGACGAGAAGAATGAAATAACCAAGAGAGAGAGAGAGAGAGAGAGAGAGAGAGAGAGAGAGAGAGAGAGAGAGAGAGAGAGAGAGAGAGAGAGAG
>JAYMFT010209968.1:0-11524 GCA_038088735.1 Panulirus argus
ACACCAGAGAGATAAAACTGGGCATTTAGGTAATAAGAAAAACATCGATAAAGTGATTTAATAAAACAAATGACAGTAGTATTTGTCATACGGAGTGACAGCTGTAAACAATACTACATCCAGTGCAACGACATAGAATCAATACTTCGCTAATCCCATGCTCGTTGTCTCCTCTCAACCTTCAATCAGTCCTCATCTCCCGGCATCCTCCTCCCTCCTCCCTCTTCCACCCCCCCCTTCCCCTCCTTCTCTAACCCCCCCCTCCTATTTCCTCCCTCCCCCAACCCTACCCGTCCCTCCCACCCCTCACCCGGAGAATGACCACATCAGAGGGGCTGCTGGGCTGGGCTGTGCTGTGCTGTGCTGTGATGTGCTGAGCTGTGCTTGGCCGGGCTGGGTGTGCGAGTGGGGCAGGAGACGCCGGTATTTGTGGTGCATATCGGGAACAAACAGAGAGGCTGACTGTGTGCTGGGCCAGATGTTGATGTCTCGCCTCTCCAACTGTCAACCGTGGAGGTCAGCTGCGGCGGCCAGAATGTGGCAGCAGTGTCAGCAGGCACCAACCAAACCACCCCTCCCCCCACCCCAACCCCCCAACCACCCCCTCCTAGTTCCCATCGTACATCACACAATCAGAGCGAATGTAATCAAATCTGCGGGGAGGGAAGGAGGGTGCCACAAACCATCCATTCTCTCATTAATATCCTAAAACCTATCATTACACTCGTGTGCTCCATGTGTGACACTCTCGTTCGCGCCAGTGCCCAACACTATGACACCCCCCACCTTCCCCACTTCCCCAAACGCCACGCTGAAATTCGATCTGAAACCCAATCCTCATCTTCTACATTCCCCCAACACCAGTTATCTTCTACATTCCCCCAACACCAGTTATCTTCTACATTCCCCCAACACCAGTTTCTTGCAAGATTCTTTCTTCCCTTTTCCCCCGTTTTCACTCAGGCCACGAAAGGACGCCAGAAGCACAGTTTGGTACACGTAACCCGCGTTTTCGAAAGGGCGTGAGCGAACCTATCTTCTAATTAAACACATCCTCCACAGCCTAGCACAAAAAGTGCCAACTCCAAGATGCCGGGGCGCTGCTGCCTCGCTGAATTATAAACATACAGCCACTTTGTTTTTCGCGCCGAGCTAGGCAGAATATTTTCAATGTTTACGAGTCAAGTTCATTCCTTTCTTGCGTGTCTCAGCATAACTAACCTTGGAACAGACATCGCCTTAGCCTCCCTCCCTCCCTCACTACCTACCAACTCCTCTCTCTCTCTCTCTCTCTCTCTCTCTCTCTCTGTGTGTGTGTGTGTGTGCTTTGCAGGCATCACACGGGCTCTCACGGCCGTATACACACAAGCACAAAACAACAACACTTACAACCTTAAACCCAAGCTCATCTACTGTCAATGTGTGTGTGTGTGTGTGTGTGTGTGTGTTCAGGTCCACCATACACCACCCACGAGGCCTTTGCCAACTCCCTGCCGAACACCTTAACTAGCATCCCCGTTAAGGCGAAGGTGTTACTTGAACATCTTGACTTTCTAGTATTATCAGGGTTGTGACAGCCTGTTGGAATGCTGTCTTCAAGTTTCTCCTGCCGTGAGGACTGGCCTCCCTCTTCCCTTATGGCAGCACATGATGTCACTAACTCTTTCCTCCGTCACCTCCGCCACGGGTGTCACTGCCCTTCTCGAGACCCGAGGGCACCTGCACTAGGGGTGTCACTGCCCTTCTCGAGACCCGAGGGCACCTGCACTAGGGGTGTCACTGCCATGCTCCGATCCAAGACGACCATACCTCACGGCATCACCAGGGCCTCTCACTGCTATTCTACATCTTTAAACAAGTAATGCCAGGTGGGCACCCCTTCCATAAATACTGAAAGAAATAAACCTTTCCAATTACAAGATTTCTAAAAGGTGGCGCCACCATCAGTTTCGCCTGCCTTCACACACCGTCGCCAGCGACCCACTCCGGGCCACTGATTCCTTCGTTACCAGCAAGAGCGTCAGTGCTGCCCTGCTAATGGCACCTGGTATGCCAACTGTGTCCATCACAAAGCACCAACTAGCCGTAGCAAGAAGGTCCAAGCAACGTAGCGGTAACGAGATACATACTAACGAGTGAGGAGGTAGCACCCGTAAGCCAAGGCTGTAGTACTAACGACGGGTTTATCAACGATGTAACACTGACCTAGCGTCCGACAAGAAGATAAAGCAAATGATTTTTTCAAGACGGAACCCACATAAAACGTACATATTATTCCCTCACTCTCACCCACAGCCTTTAACGTTTCATCCTGCCAACACCTCCTACAGTCTTCCCCGCCTACCACTCTCTCTCTCCTCTTAACAATCCAGCAGTGGTCAGCAGTTGACCCCGTCTCTTCCCCCGCCTCGCCCGGGAGCTGCTTCACTCCCTGTCTAATATAATCGAACCCATTAAATAATTCATCTATCACACTATAATATTCGGTAAAACTTTCAGAGTCGAGCCTGCATTTTTCTTTTGTGATATAATCACATTAAAATTTCATGGCAATTACAACTGTAGGCTAAAAAATAAACCAATTACCTTAATTCACCCAATAATCAGTGTAAAAAGTACACAATTGAGAAATGGTAAATTATGTACAAGGCCTGAAATTCAGCGTGGTGAAGGTCTTCTTTGCATCATGGCCTCTGTAGACACGGACACAAATACTTAGGCTACACAGACGTGTATCTTACGCGCATATCATACGTTAGAGGGGTTGTGGTCTTCCCTTGTAGCCCAGTTAGGGACCAGGTTCTCTTGGGGCTGGTATGATCTACCAGGCTGTTTGCTGAGGGTCTCACTCAAGGCACTCTTAACCCGAATGGTATGGTACACTTTGGATGGAAAACTGTCCAGTTCCTTACTGCAAGAGGTCCAGAGGAGGGTCTTCCAGTGTTCCGTATGACTGCCGGTAGTCGGGGTTTCAAGAGAAGTGGGCCCCTAACAGCTCCAACAGCATCATTGGTCTTCACTGTTTTCAATGTACGTATTTTTTTTCTCCCTTTAGCCTGTCACTTCAGGATGGAGGTGTCTGCAGGTTGGGATACTCGCTCTGCCTTCCACCGATTCTAGCGTGTACACATTAAGATGTCCGTCTCACGTGTATGGCTCGGGAGTACAGTTTTAGGGCTTCTATTCTGCCCCAGGAGTATCTGATGGTCTGTTGAGTAGATGCGGGCGGTGAAGGATCTTGACGGGTACGTACAGTAGCAGAGAGAGTGTGCGTGCGTGCGTACGGACGGATGGACACACACACACACACACACACACACACACACACACACACACACACCAATGATAAAGTTTCATACTGACCAAGTGGCAAAGCCACTTGCCTGCCACCTGGCGTCAGCAAGAAGCCCCAGGCCACTTCACCTCACTACTTAACATCCCTTCTTGAACTGTACTTGACGCTTGAGAGCCTTACTCCCATCTGCCACCCTACCCCTCCTCCACCACAACGCCCCGGGGCCTAGGGAGGTTATCCGAGTTTATTTCTTTCTAACCGCCCGGAGGAGAGTACAGCGTCCATATTAAGCATCGAAGGTAAACCCGAACTGCCGGACCTGTTGACTGGATATTATCATTCGACCCATGACTGACGTCTCTTGGTTTATACTGGTTTAATGTAGGGGTTGGAGAGGAGGAGGGGGTAGGTGATGGGTGAAAATCTTAAGGGAGTACAGAGGTTGCTTGTATTGAACCAAAGCCTCAAACCTTTCCTAGTGGGGGCACGTGAACTGCCTGCCTCACTGCCCTAACTGAGGACACTGGTAATCCCGACTTACAAAACATACGGCTCGGGTTCTGCCATTTAATATTACAGGCCGCAGGAGAGGTGGGGGTGCCCTGACCGCTGGGCTGGGAGAGGGGCTGCCCCGTTACCCGCTTCACGTTTACCGTACACGGACCGGCGGTCAGATGAGGTCAACACGACGTGACCCGGCCAGGGTCACGGGAGAGAGAGAGAGAGAGAGAGAGAGAGAGAGAGAGAGAGAGAGAGAGAGAGAGAGAGAGAGTGGTATCCGGTTGGAGGCTCATTCGGGAACATCTTGTTAATTCCTCTACTTACTTCTCTTCAACTGAATACACGAGTGTTACACACACACACACACACACACACACACACACACACATACACACACACACACAAGTGCAGACGTAGACACAATCCCGATGTAACAAGATGAACATAACGAGAGTTACAGACCACTTGACCTGTACCAACTCGACAACTGGTTGGTACGGATTACTGGTTATCAAATACAGAATTCGATGGGAGTACCTTCACAATAAGAGGTACCTGACGCCATAGGGTATAGGTGAAGAAAAAAGATGGGAGATGGTTTCCACTTTGGTTTCCACTTGCGACGTGGAAGAAAGATTTGTGACGGTCGCTTCATCCCATAACGAAAGGAGACACCAGTTTACAACGTCCGTCCCGAAGCTTCACACAAGACATGTGAGCGCGCAGTTCAGTCTACATACATACATACATACATACATACAGCCGTGGCTACTATTGTATTAACTCTAAATACATCCATTACGGTTCTATTTATGTCTACAAGGGCCATGACTACTTATTGTGTAAAGAGAGTCGTAGACCACTGTCGAAATAAAACCGTGACCAACTGTCTAAATACAGCCGTGACCACTTCAGAGAATATATTTTGATATGGATGGGAGGGAGGAGACGGGCGGAGGACAGAGGGGTGGGGCAGGGGGGGGGGTATCGAGGGGTGAGGGGAGGCTGTGGGTATGGCGGCACGTGAAGTACAGTCTCATGTAACAACGTGCGACGCGACCGCACCATGAAATCTGGTGGGACCTGGTTGGGTGATACGGTGGATTCCTTTTGGAAGAAAGATTTTCCCTCTTTTTTTACCGTTTACCCTCTCCCACCTGAGAGAGAGAGAGAGAGAGAGAGAGAGAGAGAGTAAAACCTCATCTGTAATCATTTATTTGTATAATGCGGGGAAGGAGTTCTACAATCGAGAAGCCCCATCTCCTGAACTTCATCATGCAACTTTTCTACTTCTGTACGCTGTCCACATTCACATTTTCATTACTTGGTTTATTCCGTTCATCCACAAATACTGTAAAAGTTGCACCTTTTAACTGAGAAGTATAATCTAGTTTTGGTGTAATGTCATACGTGTACAGCTTACGGAATACTTCCACATTCCATGTGTTTGAATGTTACTGTAGCATTTGCCAAGAAAAAGTTCGTCTCTTTTACAGTTCTCCCGGAGTGGGACTCTGGCGACAGGTTAACACGTTAAGTACAATGTCGACTTCGTAGACCCATTAACATAAGATTCCTAGCGGTTATTCCCTACCAGATCATACTTATATCGAAGCATTCTTAGATTGCGTCTCATCCTCATTACTTTTACATTCACTTGGACTGAATTCTCCTATGCACGTAGTAGACAACTTTGGAGTCTGTCTAGGTGCCATTCTAAATTCGTGCAACCTTCCCCTTTCGTCACTCCCCTCATGACCTCGGCATCATCCGCAAAAATATTCAGTTAGGAGTCCACTTCCTGCAAATTAATCTCAGGGATCAAGAAGAGCAACGGTCCCACGACCCAGCCCTGCAGCACACCACTGGTGACAACCTATTTCGAGAATACTTCGACCTCCGTCCTTTGTTCCCTTCCGCGAAGGTAATTTTCTACCCACCGAAGTAACCTTCCCTATGATCCAGCTTCTTTTAAGAGACCAGTCTCTTCTATGGCATAAAATGCTCCCTGGCAATTCATATACACACATTCCACTCAATATTTTTCTTGAGTGTGTGTGTGTGTGTGTGTGTGTATGCATACGTATGTACTTTCTAATTTTTGTTTTTGTTTATCTAAGCGAGATCAGCGAATGAAATGATGTCGTTCAGGACCGCAGAGTTTTGAAGGACATTTTGCGACAAACACGTGGGCGTCTCATACACGTACGCGCGCACGCCCTCCTGTGCCTACGGACACGTACGCGGAGTTCATGCTGTACATTGTGCTTTAGAAATAAAAATTGTGTTTCTTCGTCTCTCTCATTCTGCCGTGTGAGGGGTTAGGGGCTGAGGGGCGGAGATGAGGAATGGGGAAGTTACCTAGTTCGAGGATTGGTCAGTTTACACGGAATCTCAGCTCGCGTTCTGACGGAGGCTCTGCCCGTACCCTTACCGAGCGAGCGGCTGACGGACGGCAGTACTTACGGGTTTGTAATGTCAAAACTTTCTGCGTTCTGTCGGGAAAATGCGGAGGGTCTCGTTATCGGGGGAGTTCCGCTGTTCCGCCCGGTGGAAGCACTTCATAACACGGGTTTAAATAGGGCGACATTCTGGTCAGCCGCCCAGGCCAATACACGGACACTGTCAATCCCTTTTTATTTACGGATGCGACGCAAATTTTCGTTTTCTTTTTTTCCCCTCCTTTCTTTTCATTTTAGCGGGGGGGTTTAAAAGTAGTAAATTTTCCCTACACGAGCCATTACCGTCCTTGCGTTCAAAAAATGTTTTTATTTCCGCGTGACGTGGCGCTTGTCGCAGAATCCTGAAAATACAGCCACAAATCATGAGCTCTCCTCCCCCAACCCATCTGTCTCCACTAATAAAACTGGACAGACATGATCCTTGGGCCCCCCCAAAAAAAAGCTTCCAACATCCCCGTCGCTCCCTCCACCGATATGTAGCCCCAGATAATCGCCACCCTTGTATCTAACACCCCCACCACCCCCTCCTTAGATAATTACCATTCCCACTTGAATCCAACCCAACGTACAAGAGCGTCTGCGCTACGCATCTAACCTCAGACGAACACAGCCCCTTTTCCTCAATGCATCCGAACCTCGGAGAAATAATACCTTGCTCCCTGGACCCAACCCCTGGGCCAAAAACACCACCGGCCTGCACTAGCTACCAGACAAACGGGACTCCTTATCACCTGACCTTTTAAAAAACACGGATGTCCTACACCCAGCCTAGGAAAGGCACTGACCCCCTACGTTTTACCAAAGACAAAACGTCACCTTCCTCTGAAAATCTAATCCCTGAAAAACGGAGCCTGAAAATCCCCTACTCCACACACACACACACACCCAAACAAAGTGCCCAGGGCAAACACCGCCCCTAACACCTTGCCCCAAACAAGAACCGCCCCTGTAACACCACGTTCTAGACAAACACCCCACCCTCAACACACCTCATGCCCCACACAAACACCACCACCCCACAGAAAACCCCTAACCCTCAACTTTACCAAAAGCCTTCTCCTCTAACAACCTAGACCAAAGTCTGCCCCTCCCTTCAACAACCTGTTAGGGCTCGTCGTCCCTGATGGTAGCGCTCCCTCACACTGGGTCTTGCCCCTGACGGTGTCAACGAGTGCAGGGGAGGATGACCAGCCAACCTGGACGGACCAGTGTGGAACATTTGCTTACAAATTCACTGAAACATTCCTCCTGTTCTGCACTGCACATTTCGGGACCAGATGCTGTTGTGAAAGGGGTTGGGGGTGTGTGTGTGTGGAGGGGGAAGAGGATGCTGCTAGTGAGTGGTCATGGGAGAGATAGGGTGAGGGAGAGAGATGGACGGGGAAGGAGGAGTGGGTGAATTGGGGGACGGGAACAAAGAATACAGAAAGACAAGAGAGAGGGGGAACACAAACACCAATTCGCCCACTCAATACACACAAACATGAAAGTACCAAACAATACATGATCCATCCACGACCGCAGGAAAATGATCAAGCAAAACACACCACACAAGACAAGGGAAGAACACACCACACCACAACACAGGACACAGGCGTTCTTGGCTGGTCTGGTCTCGGACTATACGAGCAACATCGGCCCCGTAACATTTCTCTCCCTCACCTCCCTCTGTCTCGCCCCCTTTCCTCGTGTTCTCCAAGAACATCTTCCCTGTCCTTCTGTCCCTTTATGTTCTCCCTGAACACTTCTTCTCCTCCTCTTCTTTCATTCATCTTCTTCCTAAGAAACCTCCCCAAGGCCTTCCCTCCCTTCATATTACCCTTAAATACCTCCCTCTCCAGTCATACTCACCTTGAACACCGCCTCTCCTCCCTGTTCTTCCTGAACGCTTTTCTTGTCCTCTTTTCTCCCTGAGCAACTCCAGCGTCTTCCCCCTCTCTTCACGTCCTCTTAGTATACTCCCCCCCCCCGTCCTCCCCCCACGCCTTATATCCTCCACAACCACCATGTTCTCCCTAAAGATCTCCCCCCGTCCTCCTTTTCCCTTCACCCCCTAAATCACTCCCCACCTCCCCCTCTTCCTCCTACCCCGGTCCGCCATCCTTCCAGACCTGGCGTCGTTCTAGCAACCAATCGTGTGATACTCGACACATTACAGCCACATCTCTGGCACATTAATATGCAGCGAGAGAGCCTTATCACTACTACGTGTATAGGTCCGCTATCAGGCTCTGGACTCCCGCCTTATCAGCGCTATCAGCCGCACAGTCTCTACCTTCGCGGAAAAATCACCCTCGCATAAATCCATCAGAATAAAAACAAGGGTGATATGCAATTTCTGCTGGAGACATAACTTGCAGCCGGCATAAAAACCAGACCCATCTCGACTGACGTTCAGCATCCCCGGGAAGCTATAGACGGGCCCAGCCACCTGCTCGGACAAATTCTTATTTATAATATTCGCCTACTCTTTTTTTTTTTCTTCTTTTTCTCCTTTCTGTGTTTTGCCCTCCAGCGTTGGGGCGGGTGGTTATTCGCCTCCTTTCTGGCTGTGGTGGGTGGTAAAGGAACGGCCGGGGCGGGCGTGTTTCGCCGGGCGAAAGGGGCCGCGTTGCACCCCTGCTGGCGAGGTCAGAGTTACCGGGCCGACGGAGACCCATGCCGCCAGCGTGTGCCTTTGTCCCAGGCGCGTCATAACCCTCTGCCGCCCTGACCCTCCACGTCAGACTTCTCCACACCGAGTCCCCTGGCGTTCTGTACACCCCCCCAACACCGAACAAGCCTACTGACCCCCTTTCCCCTCAACACCTTCTTCCCTTCAACGGCTTCCTTGGCCATACCCGCTTCTTGTTATACCACTTGACGCTATGCCCCTAACGCTGTACCCGTTGCCATATCCCTTGAGGTCAGTACTCCTTATTTCGATGCCTCCTTACGCCATCCCCTTATTGCAATGCCACCTGACGCCACATCCCTCATTGCGATACCTCCTTAAGCTACAATCCTTATTGCGATACCCCCTCATGCTACATCCATTGTTGAGATGCCTCCTGATGCCATTATACGATACCTCCTGATGCTATACCCCTTTACTGCGATGCCTCTCGATGCTGGACACTTTATTGCGATGCCTATTTATGCCACACCCCTTATTGCAACGCGTCCTGATGTCATGTCTTCATGTCATACCCAACGAACCCATACACCTTGCTACCACATAAATCTTGATATCATTACCCATGATTGTCCACCCAACATCAGTCGACCTCATCCAGACACTAAGGGTCCAGCGCCCCACCTCGGCCGACGTCTCTCTTCCCTCACCTTCAGTCACGCTAACTGAAACATCCCCTGTGTTTAGGTGTCGTTAGCCAGGTACTATACCTCAGACCAGCGGCCAAAGGCTGGATACCAACACAGGTGCTTGCTGCATCGTGTGTGTGTGTGTAGGAAGGCGAAGAGGGATGGGGGAAGGAAACAGGTTGGGTCAGCAAAGGAATGATATGAAACTGTAATTCGTGTGTGTGTCAGTGTCTGATATAAGGGAAAGGAACTGGTGTGGGGTAAGTACAAGTCCCCAGCGAACTGATCTTTTTTTTTACAGTGGAGCCACTGGAAATATAGCCCGATTTACAACATCGTGTTGGGATCGATCGGTGAAGAAGTTTATCGGTCTTATAATTTTACCGATTGCTGCCATCTTTCTCACATCATGGGGAATGGACACCCCTGACCACATTTACTAAATGCTTTCACAAAGCGTCTGCGTAAAGGAGGAAGGTGAGAGCAGACGTGAGCAAAAGTAAGGTAAGAACTGCAGCAAGCGGGTGAGACTGGATAGTCTGAGTTTAGCTGAAACGGGGAAGACCTGGAGGATGAGTGGTGCTCAACATGCCAGGGAGTGGACGAGGCAGTTGATGGAACCATGGGAGGAAAAGTGAAGCGAAGGGTGAATGGGGAAGCTAAGGGGCCTTGGGAGGAATTACGCATGTGAGGAGAGGTCAATGCTAGGAGGAGTAAAGATGGGAATGTAGTCCCGACACAGCTGTATGGCTGCGACTCGAGTGTCTTGGAAGCTAAAGAAAGGAGAGTGGTGGATGTTTGGGAAATCAAATGCCTAACACACGACATGTGGTGGGAGGATGGGTGACCGTAGGTTACGACTGTGGTATAAGTGGTATAACCGGAGTCAAAATGACTGGTCCCAACAGGGTGTAGTAAAATGGTTCGGGAAAATGGAAAAGATGGGCGAAGAAAGACAGACTGCCGATAGTAATCTAAGAATCAGAAACAGAAGGAGTATAGGGTGAGAGAGGGAGACTTAGAGATAGAGGAAAGAGGATGAAGTAAGGGAGGTTTCAGGGCCATCAGGCCCAGAGCTTTCAAGAGGGCGAGACGAATGCATTTGATTAAAGGAACTGGGTCAATGTGGAGCATGGGGTGGCGACGTGGTCACTGGGACGAACTAAGGTATGTGAAGAGGTCAAGATAAACGACGGTGTAGTCAGTAAGGTCTTGCTGAGGTTGGCTTCAGGCTCTGGTGCATTATACATGACAGCCAGGGAGTGGATGTGTGCAAATGAGGCCATTGTTCGTTTGTTCCTTACGCTACCTCGTTAAAACAAGAAAAATTATATATATATATATATATATATATATATATATATATATATATATATATACAGACACACACACAAACACACACACACCCTGGGGATAGGGGAGAAAAATACTTCCCATGTATTCACCTGCCTGTCGTAGAAGGCAACTGAAGGGGCGGGAGCAGGAGCGCTGGAAATCCTCACTTCCTGTATTACTTTCCAAAAGAAGGAACAGATCAAGGAGCCAAGTGAGGAATTTCCTCTCTAAGGCTCTGTCATATGTTCTTGACGCCACCTCGCTCAAGCGGGAAATGGCGAGCATGTTTGAAAAGAAAATCTTTCTTCGTCTGTTTCCTGGCGCTACCTCGCTGACTCAGGAAGCGGGTGATTGGCCAAGTGTGGGGGAGGAGGAGAGAATGTATATGTTGTCTTTTTTCTTTTATTTCATGCATTTGTGCTGTTTCCTGTGGGGCAGGGTGGCGTCGAGGATGGATGAGGGCGAGCAAGTATGAATATGTATATTTGTATATGTATGCATATGTATGTGTATATGTATGTATATGTGCAGGTGCATATGCGTATATGTATGTATATGTGCAGGTGCATATGCGTATATGTATATATATATATATATATATATATATATATATATATATATGTGTGTG
>JAYMFT010209979.1:0-11524 GCA_038088735.1 Panulirus argus
TTCTGTATATATATATATATATATATATATATATATATATATATATATATATATATATGATCACACTAGCCAGTGATGATATTGATGAAGGTGAGTTCGCTCTTCAATAGCTCAGATAATTCCCTTTATCAGTACCTCACAGTATGCAATACGCAGCATGTTTTCGCCATGATAATCCACCTCATTAGGTGCAAACAGTTCATAAAATTTCAAATCCCAACACCAGCATAAAAAAAAAAGAAAGACTTGTACGTCCTGTTACCTACATGCCAGAGTAGACACTGACCTGACTGTTAAAGGGAAAGTGGTCAAGTGGGGCTGTTTGGAGGTGGTTGGCCTGGGTAGCGAGATGCTTTTTCAACTCTTTTTCTTATGTCATCGTGTCTTGATAATTCTTTTATAATGATTTGGTTGATGTAATAGTATGAGCGTTTAAGTTACCTGAGGCCAGATTAGAGTTATTAATATTAGCAATTAAGACAGATTCAATGACATTACGAGTGGCATAATCGGATGACTGGGTTGCTAAGGTCTACTGGGTGATCTTTTTCATGGCAGTGTTTAGCAATGGCATTACTGTGGTCACCTCCGCGTACTGAATGACTACGCCAATAGCATCTCTCAGTGTCTGTTCTACCCGTCTGGCCAATGTATACATCTTTACATGATTTACATCTAACTTCATAAACATACCCAATTTTTTGATAACTTGACCTACTTTCAATTAAGGTCATACTGATAGTGTTATTATTTTTGAAAGTAACACTAAAAGCACTGTTTTTAAGTACCTGTTTCACATTAGCTAAGTTAGGAGAATAGGGCAACACCAGACATTTAGATATATCATTATCACTTTGGATAATATAACTACCTAAAGATACGTCTTATATAGTTACATTCATCTTCTAGACTTTAGTGATCACGTATGCGTAAAGCTCTTAAAAACATAGACATAACTACAGGCAGTTTTACAGAAGGATCATGAAGTGAAAAATACTGAATATAGTTTTCAGCGTTGGTAGGCTTCCTGTAGATCTTGAATGATAAGTGATCAGATTCCCTAGTAATCAACACATCAAGAAACGGCAGTTTGCCTTCTTTTTCCCATTCAATCTTGAATTTGATGGTCGAGTGGATGTTATTGAAATCATTAAAGAAAACATCACAATCTTAGGAAGATGGCCATAAGAACCACACATCAACGACGCATCTAAGTTAGAATTTCAGTCTCAAAATATTCCACAAATAAGTTACTTAGAATGGGACTAAGGGGATTTCCCACGGCTAGACAACATTTTTGTCTATAATAACTTCCATCAGCATCTTGGAAAACATTACTAGAAGCATAAAAATATTATTAAGTCACTAAAAGTGTTTATGGGTAGAGGTAAGCTGAGACTAAGATTTGGTAATTTCCTCCTTAAGTAACTGATAGTTTCTCTCTTTCAACACATTCTCATCAATCCCAAAGCTTTCGCTCCCTCACCCACCCAGTGACTCGCTTCCGCTTCCATGGTTCCATTCGCTGCCATGTCCACTTCCAGGTATCTAAAACGCTTTACTTCCTTCAGTTTTCTCCGTTTAAACTCACAAACCCCTACTAATTTGTCCCTAAACTCTGCCAAAACTAATAACTTTGCTTTTGTTCAAATTCACTTTCAACTCCCTCCTTCCACATATTCTATCAAACTTACTCACCGACTTCTGCAGTTTATCCCGTGCATCAGGGTAAATTGAACTATTCCTTCTAGACTACGCATTTTTACCTTCTATAGTTCCCCTTTTTATGCCCAATCACTTTTCTACCTTTCGTTTGTATTTCCACCAAATAAATCCACTTGAATGAACCCAGTATAATCAAAAGACAAACACACCAGACCTGTGCCAGAAGAGGAACACCAGAGAACGTACTGTCATTAACAAGTGCAAGTGCCAGACTTTGACGTGGTGAATCTTTACACACACACACACACACACACACTGAGCATCTATTCAATCATCACCACTGATTAAATTCCTCTTCATCTACAACCTATATCCCAGTTCCTTTAAAACCCCTCATCGTTCAATCGTATTCAACGCTTCGAGCCTCCTAACCACACGAACAAAACTGCTCTATTTCAAAGGCTATTCACGATCCTATCTTATTCATTTTTTCCAAATTTCTGCCACGATATTGTGAAAATTCTTACGCAGTTTCCTCATCAGTTGGGGATGGGTAGAGCGTCCCTGACGTACAGTAATCCGGCTCTGCCATCCCCTCCGGCAGTCATCCATCTCGCCCTCGCCTCACTCCTGCGCCAATATTAGCTGTCATAACCTCCTCTCTTCGCCTCCATCCATATTGACGCTGACTAAGTATGGTGGAATGGGATCCTGTCTTGCCCGAAACCCGACCACACGCTTATTACGAGCGTGTCCTTGTTTTTAAGGCTATGCATAAATGGAGTTACGTATTTCTTGGGTAATTAGCGCTATAATTAGGGCTATCCCTTACCGAAGATAATATATAGTAGAGCTGATTATCAATGGGGGTTGTTTAATCCTGGGACTACTTATTAGTGCTGTCACTTATTGCTGTGTTTACGTGTTAATTTGGATACTTATGAAGCACATTACTTATCACTGAAAGTTTTCATTACCAGAGTTACTTAATGAATGGGAGGGCTTAACACTTGGGTTTCTCATAGCTGAAGTTACTTATTACTGCATTACTTATTATTAGATTTACTTATAACTGCCTTTATATACCAAACTGCATTACTTATTATTAGATTTACTTATAACTGACTTTATATACCAATGATTTACTTGTTTTAGTTTGTTTACATACGAATTGGATGACTTATGACTTGGTTTATTTGTTACTGGGGTCACTTATTACTGGGTTTATCAATTATTTGGTTTACTTCCGGCAGGGTTTGCAAATAAATAGGGCTCCTTATAACACGGCTTACCAGTTACTAGGATTACTTGTAAATGAAGCTACTTACAATTAGGTGTATGTGACCCTTATTTCTATACAAGAAGCCTGTCAGTCTCTGTACCTATTCGTGACAGATTTACCAACATTTTTCCCCTACGAGTAAATATTTCATCTATCTTGTTGTTTGTAGATACTAGTGTTCTCTTCTGTTCTTCCCTTTCCATCTATTATTGTTCTCTCGTTTCTCTCTTCCTCTCTATCGTATTCAGTACTTGCTACGTCTATCTGCATCAACACACGCGTTTATACATATAGATTAGGGTCTAGCGCGGAACGCCCTGGTATCGGCTATTCCCCATCAGGCTTATTACGTTGCCTGTGCTTCCATACTCGGGTTTGTCTGTGGCTTTCTCCTCCCAGCATGATGAAAACAATTAGGGCCGTGTGTGTATGCCAACCGGCCATTGTAGTCTGTAAACGCCGCCTTGTTTATACCCTCATCACTGTTCGGTTTATGACGGCGTTCTTGCGTAAATAGCAGTTCCTGTCTCGTAGCAGTTAGTTAACTGTCTTTCCCTTAGTCTCTCCCTGACAGGGGCAAATAGCAGTTCTTGTCTCGTCGTAGTTAGTTAAATGCCTTTTCCTTATGTCTCCTGACGGGTTCCGGGGGTCGTTTGTATCCCAGGCCGAGTCTCGTCCCTTAAGCAAGGGAGAGCATTCGCCCCTTCCATCCTCACGGGCAAGCAATGTGTTTGTCCCCGTCTAAACCAGCCTCCCTCCCTCGCTCAGTACGCCTGGGTTCCCGGCCGTTTCTCAACTCTCTTCCGTCAGCAGTCAGAGCCGAATTTGCATAGTCTCGGATGAGCGTACCCCTCACCAGCGAGTAATGATAGTGATGACAGTGATAATGATGATGACAATAATGATGATAAGAGCAATGATGTTAATAATAATATTGATAACAATGATATGAAAAAAGAAGAAAAATGATAGCAATATTAATAATAATGATAATAATAATAATGATAATAATAATAATAATAATAATAATAATAATAATAATAATAATAATAATAATGATAATTATAATAATAAGGAGAAGAAGAAGAAAAGAATGCTAGCAATATAGCATTGATAGTACTAATACTAATAATGATGATAATAATATTGTCATATATTCAAAACCTCACTAAATGCCACAGTAATTTGTAGTCAGTAGCCTGTAGACACACAAGCCGCCCCTAGGGAAGTACTGCCCTCCTGACTTAGGAGTGTTGAAGTGATGCCCCAAACCATCTTTTACACCCTCCGTGTCAGTAGGCAGTAAACAGCAACTGCTCGGCCTCTACTGGGTTAGAGTTAAACCTCTCGTCCGTGACTGAAGTAACCTTTGCCATTGCAACACATAACAACGATTCTTCTGTTGACGATTTCTGTTTGTGTTCTAAAAAAGTTCCGACTGTAAAGGGTAATTGCAGACATTATAACAAATTAATGAAGCAAATCAATATATTTACTAACGTAGGAACAGATGATGAAACTCCTCTATGCTCCCATACTCATATAATATTGGTAATTAAGTCTAAATCTGCGCGTAATCCTCTTGACAAGTGAGGATTATCGTTTAATCTTAAAAATAAACTCATTTCGATGCATATGAATATTCGAATATAAATTTAGCTCCAATTTTTTTTTTCTTCTTTTTAGTGTGTTCAGTTGAATTATGGATAATAACTTCTTTGTCCTTTGGCATTTACAGGGAATGCTTATTCGTTGCTTTAAAATTATATTTCATCAGTAATAATGATAATTCATTATTTTATTCCTCATAATTTGATACATTCTTTATATGTGGACAGCTCCTGAAAACAGAATTATATTTTCTGGGATAAAGGTATTGATAAATTGAATTATATTTCAAGGTTAATCACCAATCTATTTCTTGGTTTCTTGATTTTTTTTCCTTATCTAATTTTGGACTTATGTGCAAGAATAATTCAATGACTGTGTTTATTTTGAAAATGGGTGTATTTTAAGCTATCAGGATTATGCGTTCATTTAGGAAATAGCGTACACTTTATATTTCCAGAACTGAGCCAGAAGTGTAATTTCTAGGAGACTCGAATATCCGGTCAGGTGCCACAAAATGCGTTCGAGACAGATCTGTCGAAAGTCAGTTTTGGGAATCCTGTCAATTGAGACAGATGTGTCTAGCAGCTCAAGTGCTTGGAGACAGGTGTTTCGTAAGTGTCAAGAGTCAGGTTTATTATAAACGCCATATGTTAGATCTCGGTCATATCTCAGGTGTGTCAAGTGTGTGGTGTGTGTGTGTGTGTGTGTGTGTGTGTGTCATTGATATAGAGGGTGTTACAGTACTCCGCCTACTCGAGGTTCCACAGCGAGTATAATAAAGTCGTACCTTTGGCGAGGCTTCGTCATCGTCAGACGACGAAAGAGAGCAGAGCTTCATCAAAGAAGTTTCTCGTTTTAAAGGAGTAAATCCTGTCACTGGTACTGAGGGTAGTGCTCCTGAAGCTCCCTGGAAGCCCTTGGAAGAGGGGATGTAGCACAACACTAGGACCCAATTTGAAAGGGGTCCTGGGAGGGGGTGGGGTGGTAACAGTAGGACCCCTCTCTGAAAGGGGTCCTTGGGTAATGAATGAAATTAATTAAACCGGTCAAAAGGAACGGTTATTTAAGGGAAGTAAAGAAGGCGGGTTTACTTCGGAAATTAATATATCGAGTTAAAAAGACAGGCGGAGGTTGTAATTTGGGAAGCCTTTGGGGATTATGAAATCAGGGTCTGCTACTGAGGTGAATGATGGAGTCGGTTTATCATATATATCAAACATAGAGTTGGAAGAACTCAAGCCTCTGAAAATACCATCAGAGTAACTTACAATCACTAATATATATATATATAGATAGATAGATAGATAGATAGATAGATAGATAGATAGATAAATAGATAGATAGATAGATAGATATATAGATGGATGTATTGATAAATAGATAGATAGATAGATAGATGGATAGATAGATAGATAGATAGATAGATAGATATATAGATAGATAGATCGACAGATAGATAGATGGATAGACAGATATCCTGTTTCGTGTTTTCCGTTGCAATATATACACACGACAACTCTAAAGTTGGATGTGAGCAAAGGAGGCCGTTCCTGGCACTACCTAGCTACGCGAGAAACGGAGAACAAGTATTTGAGAAAAAGAAATAATGTGTCAGTGAAGAACAAGACTTTTTTTTTTTTTCTTTTTTTTTTTTGAGATGATGGATATACGCAGAGGAAGCGATGAAAATAAGTTTGCGTGAATTACGTAAAGAAAGAGAAGACGTTCTTAAACAAATTAAAGAAATTAAAACCAAACTAATTTCCGAGCCACGCTGGGGGGGTACATGCTAGGGAGGAGCCTCGTGTTTCATTAGCTAATGTGTTTAATTAGTCATCGAGATGGGGAGCGTTACCGGAGACGCGTTAAGAAAGTTAATGTATTGCACCATTTTCAAAGACAGGGGGAATGGGCCCGCTACTTTCTAATCATCGACCAAATTACTCTAGCGTCGATAATGGAGATATGACGAAAGAAAAAGAAAAATGGTTATTGTAATTGGTGGTCATTCGATAATCAGGTTATCGCGTTTGATTAACGTAATATCCTTCCCTTCAGAGACTTTTGAGGCCGTCTGGAGTGATGAAGGATATGAATCATTCATCCTCATAACAGCACAGCTTTCCGACGTGGCGTCTCCTCACGTGAGGAGGATTGGCAACGAAAATCGTAAAGTTGCTTGGAACTGTAGGAGAAGTTCGTCAACTGGGTTACCAGCATGATTAACGGGTGCAGGGGAGAAAGTTATGACGAAGTTAGCGTTACTAATCTGACTGGGGATGAGCATCGAGTGGTGTTCATCTAGGGACGGTCCTGGGTCCTCTGGTGTTTTAAGTATACATTAAATCTCGCATGTGCAGAAATGGAGGGCATTTCAAGTAGATCTCTCGACGACAGGAAGATGATGTGAACAGTATCTTAAAATAAAGGTTAAAGTATGGTAGGACCTGAGCTAATTATTACAGTGGAGGATAAAGTAGCATTTGCTGTTTAGTATATAAAGATGTGACGGAAAAAAGTAGCATTTGCAGTTTGATGTGAAAAATATAAAGTAAAATATTGACCAATGGGAGGGTTGGCTTAAACACCGAATATGAACTTAAAAGGAGAGGAGATTTTGAAAGAATATTTAAAAAGGATCCAAAGGTAATGGTCGGTAAAGACTTAAAACCATGACAGCAATGCAGTAATGTGCTTAACGTTGCGGTACGATTCTTGGCCTCGTGTCTAAAAGTGTTGGTAACAGGTGGGCGAGAGAATCACCCTTCCGCATTATTTAGCTTTAATGAAACGCCACATAGATTACAGGGAACAGCTTTTAAGATGATACCGATTTTCTTGAGGGTATAAAAGGCATATGGCCAAATCTATTGACCACCATCGGAAATCCTTCTTCTAAAGATATATCATAAAAGATATATTATAGGAACTATACATGATATGTGTAAAGCTAAGGAGGTATATTATCGAAGTATTCAAATGGACGAATGGCGCAGGGAAATATGACATCCACCTTCATTTTCTTCCACTGCTCAGCCTCACGTGAGAGACGCCGTCGAAAGCTTCACTCTCCTCATGTTGAATGATGCCGTTTTGTCCATCACTACTATCCACCACCTTCAACACCTTAAAGAAAATTCACTGTAGCGCATTATTTGAGCAAGAACGTCCTTTGATGAGGCCACTCTGTGACTCCATTACTTACACTGCTTTTCCAGAGACTACGAAGTCATACTAACAATCATTACTTCCAGCAATTTCCCCCATTACTGACCTGTGATTAACTGGTCGACGATCAGAGGCTAGCGGCCAATCATTCCCCCCTTTTGAAGAAAAAGAATGGGCAGTACACTGATCCTTTTCCAGGATTCCGGCAAGACCCTGCATCCTCATGACTTATATCAAACGCATTAGCTAATGGAACACAGAGCTCCTCCCTACATTCGCTGAACACTTGGCCATGCATCTCGTGAGGGCCTCGAGGATTAGCTAGGTTTTAATCTCTTTAAAACATTGTAATTAAGAGAAAATTCCCCAACAAGGGTATTAATCCGCATGAATTTAGATACGATAAAAAAAAGACTCGGGGTGAAAACTGGTTCGGAAATAGAATTACGGATCTGTGGGAGTTTAAGTATGCAGATAATATCATCAACGCTAAAAGACTGGAGGGTTTTAAACACGGGGTGGTTGTTTACGCGAGGAATATATCACTCGAGTGGAACACGAGCTGGATTCAATGAGCCTAAAAGACCTGGTTTATATACCTCTTATTCTTTTGCTCTCATGGAAGTCAGATACGTCAAGTGCTGGATATGAGTGGTATGTACCATGATTCTTTGGTGCCTTGCCTCAGACGCCATTTGCTAAGCATGGCAGGTTTAGCGAGAATTGCGTCTTTAAGTGTGTCTGTCTCGCTTCTCCAGATGCTCTCGAGAAAGAGCCAAGTCCATACACACCAACACCTCTCTGGAAATGTGGTGAGATCTTCCCTCCCTTAGTCATCCCCGTCTTCCTTGGTTATCAGTTCAGTTTCAGTTTTAATACTTTATTCCTTGATAGAGGAATCGGGATCCTAGTGCTGTCACTAGGTAACCCCCTGTCCTTGGTCATCTACAGCTCAATGTCTCTAACATCGGGTCCTGAACCATATACGACAAACAAATCCGGCTTTTGTTTTCACACAATGCCTGGTTTCGGCCGGTAATCTCAGCGTACATTCAGCTCTAGAAACACCGTGAGAGGTGAAGCAAAGAATCACTCAGAGAGACTAGTTTTTCCTTGCATTTAACATAATGTCCGCTGGCAGCGCGTGACTTAGGTGCGTCGTTGAGTGAGATTGATTCAGTGTCACCCTTGTAGTCGCAAGCTATGAGATTTTGCAAACACACACACACACACAGCCCCAACTTGATCTTAAGCTCTTTTATGTTTAGTTTACCGAGTTAGTATTTTGACCTTCCAGTTCCGTAATACCTGTAATACCTCAACTGTGTGTTTTCATCCAGATGGCTGCATGAATTCAATAAGCCGTTCTTATCTACTTTTTTATGATTATTTATTTACAAACGTCCGGCTTACTGAGTTGTCTGAAGCCTTCTGATCAACAACGACCATATCAAAAGCGTAGCTGAAGAGAATACCAACATCCACTTCAAATCTGTTGTATTCTGGATTCAGGCCTTTTTTTTTCTCTCTCTCTCTCTCTCACAGATGAATAGTAGCAAGCGATGAGGGCGAAAATACTGGCCAGACAAATTTCAGCAAATGATGGTAACAAACACGTCTTTAATCGTGAAGGATTTATGTGAAGGAGTTGCAGACCTTCGGTTGGATATTGTTGTAGAAATGTACTTCATAAATTGGTGGTTGTCTGTGTACTACACACACACACACACACACACACACTACCCTCCCCTGTCAGTATGTGCCCTGAGTCTGAAAGGAATTTCATGTCAATTCTTGAAATGCTGATTCCAGTTATATGAACCCCTGCAACCCTGTATAGATTAGGGGAGACGTAAAGAAGATACAGTAGCTTCTGAACAAAGCGACGATTCATGGCTTGCAGTAAGACCAGTAAATGATAAGTCGGTCGAGAGGAGAAGGGATTTTCCGCCTCCAAGGCCTTTGTAAAATTCATCTGTGGGGGAGGGAGCCTGGGAGCCCATGCTTCACCCTTAGCTGACCTAGTTGCAGACACCTCCTCACATGTTGAGCAACAGGGATTGTATTAGTCATGTCCCCGTTGGCTGTGTTCAGGGAAAAAAATGTATGACTGCCGTGAGGGCTCCGACCTGCCTGGGGACACGCAGGTGACAGATGTGTCATGTGTCTCACCTGCGTCAGATGTCTGCAGCGTGTCAGGTGTCCCAGTGCATCGGGAGGCTTCAGGTGTGTTGTGTATAATGCTGCCCGAGGGAGATGGATCAAGTGGTGCATGTATCAGGTTCTGAGGCGTTGCTTCTAGCTGTTGCTTCCCACAGTTTCAGTGTGGGGACCGGTAACCCGAGGGATGACCGTTATGATCCCTTATTCTTCGGCCCTGGGAAAGCTACCTGTGGAATTCTCCTCCTCCTTTCTTCTTTAAGTTTTCTTAAAGCCTTTCTACCTTTAAGAGGAGTCAGGTATACAAGGACAGGATAATTCGTAATTGTTTTTTACATTAATTTACCCACTATCACTTTCACCCAAGATGACTTTGATTGGGGCACGTGTTCCCCGTGTCACATCGGTCATTATCATACTATATATATATATATATATATATATATATACATATATATATATACTATCACGGAGGGTGTAAGATGGTTCCGTGCACCATTTAAACCGCTTCTTGGAAAGAGTGATAGGACTTTCCTAAGCGGCTTCTCTCTCTCTCTCTTTCGTCATACACGACCTGGCCTTTTCATGAGAGCCTCTGGTTTCGACAGGGATATTTGACACTAAAACAGAGATCAAATGATTCTGGCAATATTTTAGGCTGCATCCCTTTGCCTGAAGTATCTATGGTTTCCTTAGGTATAGAACTGACACATCCTTACAGTATCTGGGACTATACTCTCTAGTATAAGAATGTTCTATGACAAGACATGGGAAAGTTTCTTTCATAATGAACATCAAAGTTCTTTTTCAGACAAGATTTTTTTCCAAAACCGAATGGGAAAAGTTATCATCTTCCAAGATGTAATTGGTTCCTTGGAAGAGTACTAAGTTCTCTGACAAATTATACAACCCAAAAATGTTTTCTCACAAGTTATGAGAAGATCTTTTACAAATAAAAAAAAAGTTTTTCACAAAGCATAGATACTTCTCTAGCAAAGTATACGTTAAAAGGGTTTCTCATATTCAAGAAAAAAAAATTCTCACAGTTGAAAAAGAAAAGGTTTTTCATGAGTCAATGAAATTTTCTCACAAGTCATAAAACGTCTCGTACAAGTCATGAAAAAGTTCCCACACAAGGCATACATTAAAACGGTTCTCTTAAAAGACATAGAACTTCTATTACACCTCATGAAAAGTTTTCTCAAAAGTCTGAAATGGTTCTCTCACACGGAAAAATAAGTCTCTCATAAGTCATAAGCAGGTGTATCACAAGTCATAAAATGTTCTCTCATAAGTCATGGAAAGTTCTCCCATTTGTCATTAAGAGTTCCCGCATACTTCATATAAAGTTCCCTCACAAGCCATAAAACAAGACGTCTCTCACAGGACATAAAAAAACCGGCTACTCACAAGTCATCAGAAATAATTACCATGACGACTCATAAAAGAGATTCTCTCATCCGAAAGGAGAGAAATATCTTCGTAGTCATAAGTTACTTTTGTCGTATGGAATAGATATAAAAACTTTCCTCTCTCCACCTTATGAGAGAGTTTTCTTGCAAGGAGAGAGAGAGAGAGAGAGAGAGAGAGGAGAGAGAGAGAGAGAGAGAGAGAGAGAGAGAGAGAGAGAGAGAGAGA
>JAYMFT010209990.1:0-11524 GCA_038088735.1 Panulirus argus
GAGGTAAGGAGCGAGCTGGGGAGATGATAGCGTAAAAGCGATAATAGAGGAGGCCGTAAAAGGAGATATGGGAGAAGAGAGAATCAGCGCCGCCTAACACACACACACACACACACAGACATACGCACAAGGCGGGGGTGTGGACGACACGCGGCTCACAGGTCTAGACCAAACTTGCACGAGATGTCTCAACTCCCGTGGTGTAGCGGTTAGCGTTCCCGACCGCTACGCATTCACGGGCCGCGCCCAGCCCAGGGTGGAGCATGGCATGGGTTCGAGTCCTGGTTGCTGCGGCAGTAGGTCCACAGTCAGCCCAGCTGTTCATCCACCATTAGGGGTTGGTCGATAAAATAGGTACCTGGCTCATGCTAGGATATATATACATACATATAATTTTTCTATTATACTTGATCGCCGTTTCCTATGTCAGCGAGGTACCGCCAGGAAACAGACGAAAAAAAAAACCATCTACTCATATACACACATATATACATACACGCACATACACGTACATATGCATACATATACATAGCAACATATACATACACATACACACACATATATACACATATACACGTCAATACTTCGCCCCCACTAGTGACGTCAGGAAACTAAAAGTAAGGTCAAGTCACAGTGTCAGACGGGTAGACTTATCGCACCAACGGAGTGAAATATCATAATAAAGAAGTGTAGTTGTAATAACGAGACAACCTTCGTATTAAGGGAGTTACGCTAGCGAAGTCAGGTCACCCCGAGAAGAGGGGGTTATCTTGTATCAGGGGAAGTCAGTTCACCGTGATAGAATGGTTACCTTGAACTAATGTCGTGTTGCCACACAAGTTAATAATCTGTTTACCTTCTGTCGATGAGGAAGTCATCCTAACCTGGAGAACGAGGAGCCAAGACAATCCACAATCAGCCGACAGGCTACGCTATTAAGTCTCTGAGCGGGCGGACGAGATCGCCCTCTTCAGGAGGGCAGAGACAGGTGCACGAGAACACGTCGTGGTGAAAAGGAATAATTAATACGACCTACTTTCTTTTTTTTTTATTCTTGGCCAAGGGAGGAATGGCTGGTGCTGATCTAGATAATCTTGGAGAGTAAAACTCGACGTGGGAGGACGTAGACACAATACGAGAATCATAACTATTTCCCTTCTGTGTCCATGTTATAGACGTAAACAGAATACGGGAATCATAACTATTTCCCTTCTGTGTCCACGTTATAGAGTTTTAAGGCCGCCGCCCACCCGGGGAAGCACATCCATCTTGACTTATGAGTGTTGAAGTGATGGCTAGGAACCATCTTTTACACCCTCCGTGTCAGTAGGCTGTAGACGGCAGCCGCCTCCCCCAGGTAAGTACTCCTAGCTTAGCAGTGTTGGAGTGATGGCCGGAACCAGCTTACATTCCCCTCCGTCTCAGTCCTGCTGGCCTTACATTTTGTCTCAGTCACACCAAAGTGCCATGCTAGATATATCATATCCTAACATACTCCATATACCCAATGACATACATTTTTTAATACCACTTATCTATTTATTCTCTCTCACCCTCTTTCTTTACATTGCTTTTCCCCTGTATGTCTCCTTTACCTCTTTTCTGTCCTTAAGGCCAAGCCTAGTTGAGGACTTTCATGCATGGCCAGAATCAAAGAGAACAAAGACTTGTCCCGCTCGCTTGATATTTGCGTTAACGCCAGGCGCACATCTCCGAGCCCCGGCCTCATGCCAAATTCGCTTACGTATTTAGGCAAATACAGAATGTAAGAGGAGGAGAACGTGTTGCGTTTAACGAAGGAATTATTCTATGAATACTTGCAGAGGAACTAAAGAAAAATAGACTAACCTTTTTCGACGTTACATGGGGGTGGCGCTGAGGGGAATAGAAAGACACGCCTTCGATTCTCCAAGTGAAGTGATATAGGAAGGCATGGAGCTTTCTCTTTGCACAAGACGCGAGTCAGAGAGAGGATTATACCGACTTCCACTTGTCCTGCATCTGTGGGAGGAGACTGAGGGACACCAATACCGCCTTCCAGTCCTTGAGGCAACGTGAGGAAGATCTCATAAGGACAAACATCGCATCCAAAGCTCTCTCTGGAAGGAGAGAGCCACCCGTCGTGAGTCGAATCGGTTTCATTTCAAATGAGCTGAACAGAATGGACAGGTCTCATTATGTAGCAAAACGAATGATGACCACTGACTGTAAGATCGTTATACCACAATGGACTTAAAGGATGCTCATCTAAGACCCCAAGTTCTCTGTCATCATCGGCGAGACGTCAAGCGACCAGTGGCTGGGGAAGTAACCAAGCCAACAGGTGATTGTTATCTGACATCATTTATCATCCTCCTAGGATTCAAATTATATTTCGAGTTGTCCTGCCTGGTGGAGAACATGATCACCATGAGAGGAAGAACTCTCCGTGTTTCTCTCGACTTAAACGAGAGAGCAGGTAACAGTAGATGGTGGTTATGGGATGAATCTAAAATTTCACCTGAAGGAGGTTTTAAAGAAAGGACTAAATAAAGGGTGAAAGGGGAGAGGGTCTCTCTCCCATATGGTGATATGTGTTGGGATTACATAAGGTCAATTTGGCTACAGTTTAGCGAACAGTTAGGGGGCGTCCGATCCTCCCAGTTGATCTACCTCCAACCCTTCCGTCCGTTTCTCGAATCTACATACTATATATTTCTGATCAGGAGAATCATCATGTTCGTTTCCAAATGAGGAGACCTGTCGGGGCGATTCTGGCCCCCGCTGACCAGCAGTCAGAATCTATTGACCAAGAAACATTTATGGTGATGTATGTAAATCAAAATGGAAAAAAAAAAAAAAAACTTGAAAGCTATATTCTGAGCTTTCCATAACATCCGTTTTATTTGGAGGCTTGATCCAAAACTCTGTCAATATAAAAAAAGTAGTAGTTAACTCAATCTTACCAGTCGAATGTGAGTCACGTAAAGTGTAGTCAGTCACTGTAGTTATCATTCCTGGCTTTATTGGCTGGCCGACGGCCAACAATAAAAAGGTGAGTATGTATGAAAAAAACTAAAATATATGTATATATATATATATATATATATATATATATATATATATATACCAAGTCGACCCACTCTGACTCCAGAAAACGGACCCGGCCGCGCAGGCTGACTTGTGACGTCACGCGGCCCTGAACCCTACGTTTTCGTAAGCCCTGTGCAAGCACGTTTTGGGCCAATGACGTAGCATACAGGATCCACCCACATGCGTATGGGTCGACTTGGTCTGTATACAGGCTTAGCTTCCTCCATTCACGACGTGGACCACTTGCATAGTGAGAGTGTATGTGTCCTTAATATTATCTCTAACACCTGAAGAAGGTGTTAAATACTTTTCTGTTGGTGGATGTAGCTTGACGTTGACGGCCTTAATGGCCCTGGCAGTTGATGGGCCTAAAGCCCAGAAAACCAACCAACCAAACATTCACGCCTCCCAGATGACCTCAGGCTAACCTGGCAGTGTGTAGAAGCAGTAAAGACAGGTGAATGAAATCTGAGTCTTTATAAGCAAGGCATTTGAATCCCGGACCAAGAAACTGATCCTCGCTGTTTACAGACGATCGGGGCATTCTGAGCTTGACCCACTGTGTTCAGTTTTGGGTCACCCTACTTGAGGAAGGACAGAAGAGAGAGAAAGAGAGAGAGAGAGGACACAGTGGCTAGAACCAAGACGATTACCCGACATAAACGGATCCTGTGAGAGCTGTCCAGACGACCTCACCCTACCCAATAAAACAGCAGGTTTAAGAGTTGGCTTAATGCAGGCACTCAAATTCATCAAAACCTTTGGCAGTCTCGATCCAATCAGCTGTTTCGGACTAGATCAGTCTGATCTCACTCGTAGTAATGGACAGATATAGACTCGTAAACAAACAGACTACTTTGGATGAGGCAAATTCATTTTCCTTCAACGGGATCGTTAACGTACGTAATATTTTACCTATATAGAAACAGCTGAGAGCAAAACAGGGTATACCTTTACCAAAAGACCTTTCTCCTGCTAAGCCTCGAAAGGACCCACTGGTCTTGTCCTGTTAGCATTCCTTTGTAGAACATGAAAGACGATATTTTCCCGATCACGGGACACGACAAGAATTTGTGAGTGGAAAAAAAAAGAAAAGAGAGAGAGATCCTTTTCAGCACAGAGGACCCCGTAGGTAATATGAAGTTTACAGGCATCAGGGCAGGAGCTGTTCTCAACACCCGTGTTAGTCAGTCAAGAGCAACAAAAGATTACATCGCGTGGGCCTGAAGGACTCTCCCACACCACCATCCACCCCCCCATGCTGGTAGGCCACACCGGGGACGTAACTCCACATTATGAACCATAAACATGACTTCACAACCCCGTAAACATCCTCCCGGAGTTTCTCTCCCGCAAGTTGTGACGGTGGATAGTCATCACACCGGCTGACGAAGGGTGGTCATCACACTGGCTGACGGGTGGCTGGTCATCACATTGTCTGACGGTGGCTGGTCATCACACTGGCTGGGGCTCTAAGCTGACGCTGTCTGGTCATCGCATTGACCCCGAGGCTTTGGCTGACGGTATCTGGTCAACACACAGGCTGACGGTACCAGGGTGAGATTCCGGCCTTCTCACAAGTCTCCTAAAGTTCTGCAGGATCGTCCAGGTGATGGTCTTGAAATCCTACAGGCTCTCCTTCTGGATGAGTCACTCCAAGATCACACGAGGTCTTCTGGCTACTTCGCTAAGACCATACAAGGTCTCCTGGCTCACCAGAAGTCCGTATGAGGCCCTCTGGCTGATGTTATGATCATAGAGTTTTTTTTTTTCTGCAGTAAATCACAATGAAATCATGCACAATATTGGATCTTAATGGTTTATCATGAAAGTACAAGGGGTCACACGGTCATGCTATCATACTCGAGCCTTATGGTTGATATCATACGATCCGTCTGCCTCACAGTGAGATAATGAGGTCTTATGCCCAATAGGAGACCATCAAGGGGTCTTATATGGAGAATGATGAGGTCATTCGTGGTTCGACAAAAGGGTGATTTCATACAAGGATTTCCTGGAGGACTGGGATCATACTGAATCATCAGCTATACCATTGAGATCATTCAGAATCTTCAAGTTCATATAAGATCACAATGCAGTCTTCGTACTTATGCTGCGATGATATGAAATCTTAATAACACCTGTTATCTTGCAAACTCTTTGACTTTATTCATATATCATACACTAAATAACGGCTGTTATCTTAAAAAAAACATCTTCATCTATATTTTGATATCATACCACTGAGTGGGTACAGATTTTTCAAGACGATTTAGATTGGTCAAGAGAGACGCTGCAAGCGATATCATTACAAGAGTCTTTCTTAAAGGAAAATGAAACCTAATGTCGACTCGGAGATAAAATTTTCGATGCCATAAAAAACTGAAACTCTTTAGCCGAGAAATTAACCATAATATGTTGGGACACGTCTTTATGCTGTAAAATCTCTGGTTATATAAACTACAATCTCTCTCTCTCCCTCTTCTGGCTCTCAAGGGCAGCATGAGAGTGTATACGTTGGTCATATAATTATCCTTTAACACCTTGAAGACGGGTGTTATCAAAAGATCTTTCTGTTGGTGGGTGAGCCTTGCTTGACGGGCCTTAAACGAAACCTGGTAGTTGAAAAAGGCCTGAAAGCCCGACCAAACAACCAATTAACCTCTCTCTCTCTCTTTCTCTCTCTCTCTCTCTCTCTTTCTCTCTCCCTCTGCCATCACGCTCACCTGAGCAGACGTCTCCCTCCCCACCTTACCCCCACCTCACGGTGGCTGGGCCAGAAGCTACAGCCACAGTCTGGGGAGTGAATATAAAATCCGGAAAGTTTAGCGGAGTAGTTCAGACCTTTGTCCTTTGAAGTTTCCCTTCCACTATTTCTTTATTTTTCCATCCCTCTCTCACTCTCTCTCAGTTCGGGAGGAAAGCTAGCGATAAAGTTTATCAAATTTCCCCCTATCTTATCCCTAATCAGTTTCCGCCTGCTTCTATGGCTTCGGGGAATGATGAAATCAAGACGGGAGGGAACTGAAGGAAAAGGAGAGAAACTGATACCAAGGAAGGGGGGGAAATGGATGAGAAGGGGTTAAAGAAATAATGAATTTTTTTTACAAAAAAAGGTAAAGTAAACAAAGAATTTTGTGAAAAAGAAAAAAAGGTAAAAAAAAAGGTAAAATAAACAAAGATTTTTGTAAAAAAAAAAAAAAGTAAAAGAAACAAAGAATTTTGTGAAAAATATAGGGTAAAATAAACAAAGAATTTTATATAAAAAAAAATTGGTCATACAAAGTCTCGGGTGACGTGAAAAAACTTATTAACGAGTATAAAACGAGAAGCAAAACTTGAGCAGATTGTTGCCAGTGATGTCAAGTGGTGGAAAACGAACTGGTAAGAGAGAGGAGAAAAAAAAAGGGGGGGGGGGAAGCGTAGGAGAGAGAGAGAGAGAGAGAGAGAGAGAGAGAGAGAGAGAGAGAGAGAGAGAGAGAGAGAGAGAAGCGTCTATCTTGCTTCCTGAGGTCCCGTGTTGGCCTCGCCTCTCTCTCTCCTCTCTCCTCTCCTCTCCCTCACAACTTCTCCTCCTCCTCGTTGACCTCACTTTCGGCTCCCCCTCCCTTCCTCCTGGCTGTTCCTCGACTCCCTCTGGCACTTCCCTTTGACTTCCTCCTGCTCCTCCTCCTCCTCCTCCTTCGAGACGACCACCTACCTCCTCCTGGTCAGTTAACTGCTTCACTTTAGCTTTGCTATCTCTCTACGGTATTTTGGCTCTCTACCTGTGTCCTCTCTACCTGGCGTCTCTTCCTCCTCCTCCTCTTGCCGACCTCCTCAACCTCAACCTCCTTCTCTACATCTCTCGAGAGAAAGACCAAGACTGGGGCCCTCTCGTGGCATCACCCCAAACCATCTTGGGCTGGCTTGTTGACGTGAAAAACAAACTGCCAAAGTTGGGGCAGATAGCGAAGGATTTTCTTGCCGCCGGCCCTCCAGGAGTGAGTTTTGGAATGTAAGTTTGGCATTGCGAGTGTTTTTTTTTTTCTATTCTCCCCCGTTGGGTAGTTATGGTAGGAGAGGGGTACTACCATGCACCGAGTGGCCTCATCGCACTGAAAATTTGCCCCCTGATATACTCGGCTGGCGGGATAGTTTCCCCGGGAACTCGCAGGTTCCCGGGAACTCATAGGTGGGTTCCCGGGAAAACTTTTCTGCCGTATGTACCCGTTTTCTGTGGTGTTTCATTACAGCCGTTGAAGGTACGTTAGCGAGCGAGATTCGTTGTTGACATATTGTTTTTGCTGTGTTATTTTCTTCATTCTCTTTATTTCATCTTCTCTCTTTCTTTCTTCGTACATTTTTCTTCTTTCTTTTTTCTTCTTATTTTTCATTCTTTCGCTCTTCTCCTTTCTTTCTTTCCTTCTATTTTGATTCTATTCCTCTCCCCAACAATCAAGGTTTTGCGCCGTTCCTTCACTCAAGGGCCGAATGACCTGGACCGCGGTACTCCTCTACTCTGGTTCAGTGCGCTCAGAACGCCTGTTTTTCCATTCGTTTGACTTACATCATCTAAAGCATTTTTCTTTTTCTTTTTGAGGATCAAAAGTCAAACACACCTCCCCTCCAACCCTAAAAAAAAAAGTATATATTGGGTTGCTATCCCTCACACTCTCAACTCAATCAAGTAAAGGGAAAAAACTGTGCACACATACCTCGCTACACGCCCGATAGCCTCGCCTCACCCTGGCTCTTGCCTCACCCTAGGTCTTGTATCACCCTGTGTCTAACCTCCCTCTGGGTCTTGCTTCATCCTGAGTTTAGCCTCACTCTAGGTCTTGCATCACCCTGTGTCTTACCTCATCCTGTGTCTAGCCTAACCCTGTGTCTGGCCTCACCCTGTGCCTGGTCTCACCCTGCGTCTAGCCTCACCCTGAGTTTAGCCTTACCCTGGGACTTGCCTCACCCTGGGTCTTGCCTTACCCTGTGTCTCCCTTCACCCTGTGTTTTTCCACACACTGGTTCGTTTCCACCACCATCTTGACAGGGCACAACAAGGAGTCACGATACTGTACTTCTTACAGCTGATGATGAGGCCTCGAAAGGCAAGAGCAATGGTTTGGTCTGACCCACAAATGCTATATACACAAGTCGCGCGAGACGCAAGAGGGGCAGCGTCCTCTTACACCTGACCCAGCTACTGCAGGCTGTGAATGGACAGGAGGCGAGTTCAAGACGTAAGAGGGTGTTATGGTAAATAATACTGCGAGGAACTACTAAAGAGAACACCATTCCTGGTCAGGGTAGATCATATGTATACATACTCTATTACCACTTGTACAAATCGTCTCTGGCCTGCCTCTTCACTAAAGGGGTCCTACAAGGTAGCGTACTACCACCTATACTCTTTACTGGGATGGTGTCATCCCTACAGAGGGGAACGTGAGGCTAGAGATCTTCGCAGACGTCACAGAAGCATCGAACCTCTTGAACACTTTCGGACTTACGTATATACAAGCGCCTAGGCTTCCAGGGGCAGTCCGAGAGATCACGCGTCAACAACAATGAGCCAGTCACGTAACACCAAACTTGCCTTCAATTTGTCAGGTTCTGTCTTTACCCTCTTCGTTGTTAGTGACTGTTTTATGGTATATAGTCACTTCTTATACTTTCCGTGCTGTGTTTTTAAAAGGTTCTTCACTGCTATATCATATCAACTTACTGTTCCCATCTCGGTTATTATGAGTTTTCATTCGTAGTAAAGATGACTATCATCCATCTTTCTTGCTCTAAGCGTCTTCGCTTTTTTTTAAAGGTGTTTGATCTCAATTCTTCATTATTTCATTTTCTCTGCATCTCAGACTCGACTTTGATTGACGTGATTTCCATTTTCTGATGATCATTTGACGACCGTTTTCTCTGGCATGGTAGTAGACCCAGCCTCGTCTCTTCATCAACGTCATTAGGAACCGAGAAGTGAGGAGGAAAGACTATATAACCATGCAAAGATTTTTTTTTCAAGGCTGGCCCGGGCCTCGCTCACACGCCCTCCTCTCTCCCAGCTGGGTCAACAAAACTGCCGAGTGACTGATCGTGTGTTCTCCTCTGACACGGACTGTCATGCGTCATCCCATGTGCCTCGTAGACTGTCAAGACTTGGGGCCGTAAAAAAAGACAAAAGTGCAGTAAGAAAAAAATATTCCAAAGAATATTCAGTAACTTATGGTTCGAGTGGAGGGGGGGGCGAAAGGAATGCACCGCCAAATTTCTCTCCCTCCTCTTCTGCGACGCACGAGAGAGTGACTGGAGACAATACGTTGGGGGTCAGGGAGTCATCAGACCCACAGCATCGAGCGATGGGATGTGTTATACCCAGACCTTTAATGCTAAAGTGTTCAAGTCTTGACCACGGTTTCACGTCCGGTGGTGACAGCGGAAGTCCCAGCAGAGTGAAAGTCTTTTCGAGGGCTTTGGAGGCAAAAAAACGCCTGATATTGTTCGGTGCTGGTAGCCACCCACCACGTTAGGGTCTTTTTGAACACCCACCTGAGACCGTGTTCCTCTTTATACGAAATGACTTTGATTAAATTTCTACGTATCCTACGAGCAATATCCCTCGACCCAACGAGACTAC
The DNA here is from genome assembly GCA_038088735.1 of Panulirus argus. NCBI lineage: Eukaryota > Metazoa > Arthropoda > Malacostraca > Decapoda > Palinuridae > Panulirus > Panulirus argus. The sequence continues at coordinate 9,689 of JAYMFT010209990.1, forward strand.
CCGGTGACCCCTCAGGGTAGAGAGACCGTCTGTAAAAGTTGCGTATTTTACGGAGTTCGTCGGCCGGTGTCACCTTGCCTCACGAGTGATCGTGACTGGAAGAAATACTTTATTTGGAGCCACTGGAGAAGAATGCGGCTTGTCTCCTCCCCATCCGGAAAATAGGAAATAGTTCCCTGTCTACTGAGGCTTCCGTAGCTCCCCCCCAATCGGCATTTAGAATTCAATTTGGAAGTTTTCTGTCCGAAAAAAAAGAAATGAAGAAAAAAAAATCTTATTGGTGTCTGGAAAACTGACTGACCTCCCCCAGTTGTAGGAGAGGTGAGGTGTAGCGTAGCGTTAAGGACGTGTCTGGGTGTTGGCCCGACAACGAGTTGGGTGTGTTGTAGAAAGTCGTTCTTACTTGGGATGGGTGAATGGGGGAGTTCTGGAGGGGGTGTGGGCTTACGTACGGTCGTCGGGTGTAGTGTGTGAGGTGTTGGTGAGGAGTGGGCTCGAGACGTAGAGGGCGTTGGGAGGTTGTGAGCCTTGCTGGCAGGGTGACAAAGAGCCGATGGGGTGAAGTTTATACTAGTAGAAAGTATTCTGTATTATTTGGGTTAAGACTTTTTGCTAGTGGGTTGTAAGTTGTGGTTGTGGGGAGTAGGTTGTGATTTTTGTAACTAAATTGACAGTCTTCGTCGACAGTGTGAGAGTGTCTCTCAAAAATATCAGTAGAAACGGCAGCATGGAGATTACATCCTTCATAAACACTTTACTGTCTTCCTGTGCCTTCCCTAACACAGTTTTTAGCTAACTTTAACAACTTTTGGCATGATCTCACCCGCTCTTTGGGGAGGAAAGGAGGAGGAGGAGGAGGAGGAGGAGGCCCTGGGGGAAGGAAGGAGTGCGGAGGGCAGGGAGGGTACTATGGTATCAGCCTTCCAGAAAACAGTTTTATATATTTTGTCAGTCATTCGTCTGCACTCAAGTGCTTGACCTTCTCTGTTCTTGTTTGCTGAATGCGATACATGCCGACTAAAATTACTAGTGGAATTAGCAGGTCTCCTCGAAGTGCCTCCCCCCCCCTGGGAAACGTTTCGACAATCCAAAAATTACTCTGCGAAATATTATGATCGGTAATGCATCGTAGGCCCGGCAGTCACGCTCCCGATGGCACCTGCCAGGCAGGCGATTCAGTCCCATCGTACGTCCGGCAGTGCACTTGTGCGCCTTCAGTGATCGCTAGGTGTGTGTGTGTCTGTGTGTGTGTGTGTGTTGGCAGGAGAGGTCGGCCAGCATGCTGCAAGAGCTGCCAGGTTCTCAGGCTCTCCTGCAGCGGTAACTGCACCAGAGGGCATTACAGAATTGATTAAATAGGTAAACAGAGCAAGGAAAATTCACTTGGGCAGGGCGGCAATTGAATCACGGGAGGGACACACGCAGCCAGTCTGAAGCCTCGTAGTTTCTCTCTCTCTCTCTTTGTATATATATTTGATCGCTGTTTCCCACGTCTGCGAGGTAGCGCCAGGAAACAAACGAAGAAAGACCCAGCCCCCTACAAACACACATATATACATACATGCACATATATTCACAGTACATATACATATACATACCAACATATACATATATACATAAATATACATGCAAATGCATATACACATATACACATGTACATATTCACACTTGCTAGCCCCCAACCACTCCTGATGCCACCCCGCCCCACGGGAAATAGCATCCCCACCTCCCGCACTGGCGAGGTAGCGCCAGGAGACACACGAAACGGCCACATTCGCTCACACTCAGTCTCTAGCTGTCATGTGTAATGCGCTGAAACCACAGCTCCCTTTCCAC
>JAYMFT010210001.1:0-11523 GCA_038088735.1 Panulirus argus
AGAGCAGAAAGATACACATGGATCAGTGTGGTAAGAGTAAAAGGAAACCCATGGATCAGTGTGGTAAGAGGAGAAAGATATACTTGAATCAGTGTTATAAGAATAAAAAGAAACGCATGGATCTGTGCGGTAAGAGTAGAAAGAAACACATGGATCAGTGTGGAAAGAGTGGAAAGAAACATGTGGATCACTTTGGTAAGAGCAAAGATACACTTGGATCAGTGTGGTAAGAGTTGATACATACACATGGATTGATATGGTTAGATAAGAAAGAAACATATGGACCAGTTTGGTAAAAACACAGTGATCAGCGTGGGAAGAGTTAAAATAAACATATGGATCAGAGTGGCAAAAGTAGAAAGAGACACATGGATCAGTGTGGTAAGAGTAGAAAGATACTCTTGGATCAGTGTCGTAATAGAAAGTTACTTTTGGATCAGTGTGGTAAGAGTAGAGAGAAAAACAAGGACCAGTGTAGTTAGAGTAGAAAGATACACTTGGATCAGTGTGGGAAAAGTATAGAGAAACACATGAATCACTGTAGTAAGAGTAGAAAGAAACAAATGGATTCAGTATGGTAAGAGAAGAAAAATAAAAATGTATCAGACTAGTAAGAGTAGAAAGATACACATGGATCTGTGTGATAAGAGTAGAAACACAAGAATCAGTGTGGTAAAAGTATCAAGATACACATGGATCAGTGTTGTAAGATTAGAAAGATACACTTGGATGAGCGTGGTAAGAGCAAACAGAAACACATGGATCAGGGAGGTAAGAGAAGAAAGATACACATGATCAGTGTGGTAAGAGTAGAAATATACACTTGGATCTGTGTGATAAGAGTAGAGAGAAACACAAGGATCAATGTGTTAGGAGTAAAAAGAAGTACATGGATCAGTGTGGTAAGAGTAGAAAGATGCACCTGGATCAGTGTAGTAAGAGCGAAAAGATATATATGAATCAGTGTGGTAAAAGAAGGAAAAAACACATGAATCAGTATGGTAAGAGTAAAAAAAAAAAAATAGAAGACTGTGGTAAAAATTGAAACATATACATGGATGAATGTGGTAAGAATAGAGAGAATCACCTGGATTAGTGTGTTAAGAACAGAAAGATACATATTGTTCAGTTTGGTAAGATTAGAAAGAAACACATGCATTAGTGTGGTAAGAGTAGAAACAAAAGACATGGATCAGTGTTGTAAGAATAAAGATATACATTTAGATTAGTGTGGGAAGATTATAAAGATACAGCTTTGAAAAGTGTGGTAAGTGTAGAATGATACACTTGGATCAGAGCGGTTAGAGTATAATGAAACACATGGGTCAATTTGGTAGGAGTAGAAAAAAGGATTTGGATCAGTATGGTAAGAGTAGAAAGATATACTTGGATTAGTATGATAAGAATGAAAAGAAACACATGGATCCGTCTTGTAAGAGTATATAGAAACACATGGAAGAATAGAAAGAAACAAATGGATTAGATTGGTAAGTGTAGAAAGATAATCTTGAATCGGTGTGGTAAGAGTGGAAAGATACACATGGATCAGTATGATTAGAGTAGAAAGAAACATATGGGCCAGTGTGTTAAGAAATAGAAACACATTCATAAGTGTGGTAAGAGTTAAAATGAACACATTTATCATTTTCGTAAAAGTAGAAAGAAACATATGGATCAGCGTGGCAAAATAAGAAAGATACACTTGGATCATTGTGGTAGGAGTAGAAAGAGACACCTGGATCAGTGTTGTAAGATTAGAAAGAAACATATATCAGTGTGGTAAAAGTAGATAGAAACATATGGAATTATGTGGTAAGGGTTGGAAGATACTCTTGGATCAGTGTACTAAAAGTAGAAAGATACCCTTGGATCAGTGTGGCAAAAGTAGAAAGAAGAAAATGGATGAGTTTGTTAAGAGTAGAAAGATATAATCGGATCAGAGTGGTAAGAATCGAAAGAAACACATGGATGAGTGTGGAAAGAGTAGAAAGAAACATATGGATCAGTATGGCAAGATTAGAAAGATAAAAATGGATCAGTATGGTAAGAGTACAAATATACACCTGGATCTATGTGGCAAGAGTAGAAAGAAACACAAGGATCAGTGTAGTAAAAGTAGAAAGATACATATGGATCAGTGCGGTAAGATTAGAAAGATGCACTTAGATCAGCGTGGTAAAAGTAAAAAGAAACACATGGCTCAGTGAGATATAAGTAGAAAGATACACATGGATCTGTGTGGTGAGAACAGAAATACATGGATCAGTGTGGTAAGGGTGGAAAGAAAAACATGGAACAGTGTGGCAAGAGTAGAAAGATACACATGGATGAGTTTGGTAAGAATAGAAACACTTGGATTAGTGTGGTAAGAGCAGACAGATACATATGGTTCAGTGTGGTAAGAGAAGAAACACATGGATCAGTGTGGTAAGAGTAGAAACATATGGATGAGTATAGTACGAGTAGAAAGAAATACAAGGATCAGTGTGGTAAAAGTAGAAAGATACACTTGGATCAGTGCAGTAAGATCAAAATGATGCACTTGGGTCACCGTGGTGAGACTAGAAAGAAACACAGGGATCAGTGAGGTAAAAGTTGAAAGATACACATAGATCAGTGTGATAAGAGTAGAAAGATACACTTGAATTAGTGTGGAAGAGTAGAAAAAAAAACACATAGATCAGTGTGGTAAGAGTAGAAAGATACATATGGTTCAGTGTGGTACGAGTAGAAACAAACACATGGATCAGTGTGGTGAGAATAGAAAGAAAAATATGGATCAGTATGGGAAAAGTAGAAAGATGAAAATTGATCAGTCTGGTAGGAGTAGAAAGATACACTTGGATCTCTGTGGTAAGATTAGAAAGATACACTTGAATCAGTGAGGTAAGAGTAGAAAAAAAAGCACATGGATCAGTGTAGTAAGAGATGAGAGTTACACATGGTTCAGCGTGGTAACAGTAGATAGATACACATAGGTCAGTGCGGTAAGGGTAAAAAGAAACACATGGAACAGTGTGACAAGAGTAGAAAGATACGCATGAGTGAGTGTGGTGAAAATAGAAAAAGCAAATAGATCAATGTGGTAAAAGCAGAAAGATACATATGGTTCAGTGTGGTAAGAGTAGAAAGAATCACTCACATGGATCAGTGTGATAAGAGTAGAGAGAAACACATTGACCAGTATGGTAAGAGTGAAAAAGATACACTTGGATCAGATTGGTAAGAGAAGAAAGTTACGCATGGATCATTTTGGTAAGAGCAGAAAGACACACAAAGATCTGTGTGGTAAGAGTAGACACATACAAAAGGATCAATGTAGTAAGAGCAAAAAGGATACACATGGATTAGTGTGGTAAGAGTAGAAAGATACACTTGGATCAGTGTGGAAAGGGTAGAAACACATGGAAAACAGTGGCAAGAGTAGAGAGATACACATAGATGAACGTGGTAAGAATAGATTGAAGCACATGGATCAGTGTGGTAAGAACAGAAAGATACATATGGTTGAGTGTGGTAAGATTAGAGAGAAGCACATTGTTTAGTGTCCTAAGAGTAGAAAAAACATATAGATCTGTATGGAAAGAGCAGAAACATACACAAGTATCAGTGTGGTAAGAGCAGAAAAATACACATTCATCAATATGGTAAGAGTAAAAAGAAATATATGGACAAATATGGTAAGAAGTAAAAAGAATGATATTGAATAGTGTGGTAAGTGTAGAAATAAAAAAATGGATCAGTGCGGTAAAAGTATAAAGAAACACATGGATCAGTGTGGCAAGAGTAGAAAGATACACTTGGATCAGTGTGGTAAGAGCACAAACACATGGATCAGTTTGGTAAGATTAGAAAGATACAAATGGATCAGTATAGTAAGACTAAAAAGATATAATTGGATCAGTATGGTAAGAGTAGAAATATACACATAGATCAGTGTATTAAGAGCGGAGAGATAAACATGGGTCATTGTGGTAAGAATAGAAAGATACACCTGAATCAGTGAGGTAACATCAGAATCACATGGATTAGTGTGGTAAGAATAAAAGAAAACATATGGATCAATGTGGTAAGAGTACAAAGAAAGACATGGATCAGTGTGGTAAGAATAGAAAGAAAAACATGGATCATTGTGGGAAGAGTAGAAAGAAACACATGGATCAGTGTAATAAGAGTAGAAAGGACAACATGGATCAATGTGGTAAGAGTAGACAGATACAATTGGATCATTGTGATTAGAGTAGAAGGATTAGAAACACATGCACCAGTCTGGTATGAGCAAAAAGATACACATGGATATGTGTGGTAAGAGTAGAAAGAAACACATGAATCACTGTGGTAAAAGAAGAAAGTTACACATGGATCAGTTTGGTTAGATTAGAAAGATAAACTTGGATCAGAGCGGTAAGAGTGAAAGAAGCACATGTATCTGTGTGGTAAGAGAAGAAAGATAAACATGGATCAGTGTGGTACAAGTATAAAGATACACTTAATTCTGTGTGGAAAGAGTAGAAAAAATCACACCGATCAGTGTGGTTAGAGAAGAAAGCTACACATTGGTCAATGTGGTAGGAGTAGAAAGAAACAAAGAGATCTGTGTGGTATGAGGTGAAACATAAAAAAGGATCACTTTGGTAAGAGCAGAAAGATACACATGGATCAGTGTCGTAAAAGTAAAGATATACATGGATCAGTGTGGTAAGATTAGAAAGATACACTTGGATCTGCGTGGCAAGAGTAAAAAGGAAAACATATAGACCAGTGTGATAAGAGTAGAAAGGTATACGTGAATTAGTCCGGTAAGGGTAGAAAGATACACTTGAATCAGTGAGGTAAGAGTAGAATAAAACACATGGACCAGTTTGGTAAGAATCAAAATTACATATGGGTCAGTGTGGGAAGAGTAGAAAGATTCACTTGGATCAGTGTTGTAAGGGTAGAAAGAAATACATGGAAAACTGTGGCAAGAATAGAAAGATACACACTAATGAATGTGGTAACAATAGAAGAAAAGCACGTGGATCAGTGTGGTAAGAATAGAAAAATACATATGGCTCACTGTGGTAAGATTAGAAACAAACACATGGATTAGTATGGTAAGAGTAGAAAGAAACACACGGATCAGTGTTGTAAGAATAAAAAGACACACTTTTATCAGTTTGTTATGCGAAGAAAGTTACACATATATTAGTGTGCTAAGAGTAGAAAGAAACAAACAGATCTGTGTGGTATGAGGTGAAACATACAAAAGGATCACTTTGGTAAGAGCAGAAAGATACACATGGATCAGTGTGGTAAGAGTAAAAGGAAACCTATGGATCAGCGTGGTAAGGGGAGAAAGATGTACTTGGATCAGTGTGTTAAGAATAAAAAGAAACACATGGATCAGTGCGGTAAGAGTAGAAAAAAATACATGGATCAATGTGGGAAGAGTTGAAAGAAACATTTGGGTCACTTTGGTAAGAGCAAAAAGATACACTTGGATCAGTGTGGTAAAAGTCGATAGATCCACATGGATCGGTGTGGTTAAAGAAGAAAGAAATACATGGACCAGTGTGGTAAGAAGTAGAAAGAAACACAGTGATCAGTGAGGGAAGAGCTAAAATAATCATATGGATCAGAGTTGCAAAAGTAGAAAGAGACACATGGATCAGTGTGGTAGAATTAGAAAGATACTCTTGGATCAGTGTGGTAAAAGTAAAAAGTTACTTTTGGATCAGTGTGGTAAGAGTAGAGAGAAAAACAAGGATCAGTGTAGTTAGAGTAGAAAGATACACTTGGATCAGTGTGGAAGAGTATAAAGAAACACAAGGATCAGTGTAGTAAGAGGAGAAAAACAAATGGATTCAGTATAGTAAGAGTAGAAAGATAAAAATGTATCAGACTGGTAAGAGTAGAAAGATAAACTTGGATTTGTGTGATGCGAGTAGAAAGAAACACAAGAATCAGTGTAGTAAAAGTAGAAAGATGCACATGGATCAGTGTGGTAAGATTGGAAATATACACTTGGATCAACATGGTAAGAACAAAAAAAAAAAACATGGATCAGTGAGGTCAGAGTACAAAGATACACATGGATCAGTGTGGTAAGAGAAGAAAGACAAACTTGGATCTGTGTGATAAGAGTAGAGAGAAACACAAGGATCAGTGTGTTAGAAGTAAAAAGAAATACATGGATCAGTGTGGTAAGAGTTGAAAGATGCACTTGGATCAGTTTGGTAAGAGCAAGAAGATATATATGAATCAGTGTGGTAAAAGAAGAAAAAATACATGAATCAGTATGGTAAGAGTAGAAAAAAAAAACTTTAAAACTGTGGCAAGAATTAAAACATATACATGAATGAATGTGTTAAGAATAAAAAGAAGCACATAGATTAGTGTGTTAAGAACAAAAAGATAATATTGTTCAGTGTGGTAGGATTAGAAAGAAACACATGCATTAGCTTGGTAAGAGAAGAAAGAGAAACATAGATCAGTGTGGTAAGAATGAAAATATACATTTGGATAAGTGTGGTAAGATTATGAAGATACAACTTGGGTAAGTGTGGTAAGTGTAGAATGATACACTTGGATCAGTGCGGTTAGAGTATAATGAAACACAGGAGTCAATTTGGTAAGAGTAGAAAAAAGGACTTAGATCAGTGTGGTAAGAGTAGAAATATATACTTGGATTAGTGTGATAAGAAAAAAAGAAATACATAGATCAGTGTTATAATAGTATAAAGAAACACATGAATCAGTGTGGGAAGAATAGAAAGAAACGCATGGATCAGTTTGGTAAGTGTAGAAAGATACACTTGCATCAGTGTGGTAAGAGTAGAAAGATACACATGGATCAGTATGATTAGAGTAGAAACAAACACATGGACCAGTGTGATAAGAAGTAGAAAGAGACACATTGATCAGTGTGGCAAGAGTTAAAATGAATACATTTATGATTTTGGTAAAAGTAGAAAGAAACATATGGATCATTGTGGCAAAAGAAGAGAGAGACACTTGGATCAGTGTGGTAGGAGTAGAAAGAAAAACCTGGATCAGTGTGGTAAGATTAGAAAGAAACATATGCATCAAGTGTGGTAAAAGTAGATAGAAACATATGGATTTATGTAGTAAGGGTAGGAAGATACTCTTGGATCAGCGTAGTAAGAGTAGAAAGATACCCTTGGATCAGTGTGGCAAGAGTAGAAAGAAGAAAATGGATGAGTGTGTTAAGAGTAGAAAGATGTACTCGGATCAGAGTGGTAAGAATCGAAAGAAACACATGGATCAGCGTGGAAAGAGTAGAAAGAAAAATATGGACCAATATGGTAAGAGTAGAAAGAGAAAAATGGATCAGTATGGTAGGAGTAAAAATATACACTTGGATGTGTGTGGCACGAATAGAAGAAAAAAAACACAAAGATCAGTGTGTTAAAAGTAGAAAGATACATATGTATGAGTAAGGTAAGATTAGAAAGATGCACTTCGATCAGCGTGGTAAGATTTAAAAGAAACACATGATTCTGTGAGATATACGCAGAAAGATACATTTGGATCAGTGTGGTAAGAGTACAAATAAACATATGAATCAGTGTGGTAAGGGTAGAAAGAAACACATGGAACAGTGTGGCAAGAGTAAAGAGATACACATGGATGAGTTTGGTAAGAACAGAAACATATGGATCAGTGTGGAAAGAGCAGAAAGATACATATGATTCAATGTGGCAAGAGAAGAAAGAAACACATGGATCAGTGTGGTAAGAGTAGAAAGAAACATATGGATCAGTATAGTACGAGTAGAAAGAAATACAAGGATCAGTGTGGTAAAAGTAGGAAGATACAATTGGATCAGTGCAGGAAGATCAGAATGATGCACTTGGATCACCGTGGTGAGAATGAAAAGAAACACATGGATCAGTGAGGTAAAAGTTGAATGATACACATGGATCATTGTGATAAGAGTAGAAAGATACACTTGAATTAGTGTGGAAGAGTAGAAAAAACATATGAATCAGTGTGGTAAGAGATTAGAGTTACACATGGATCAGTATGGAAAGAGTAGAAAGATACATATGGTTCAATGTGGTCGGAGTAGAAAGAAACACATGGATCAGTGTGGTAAGAGTAGAAAGAAAAATATGGATCAGTATGGGAAAAGTAGAAAGATAAAAACTGAACAGTCTGGGAAGAGTAGAAAGATACAATTGGATCTGTGTGGTAAGAGTAGAAAGAAACACAAGGATCAGCGTGGTGACAGTAGAAAGATACACAAGGATTAGTGTAGTAAGATTGGAATGATGCACTTGGATCAGCTTGGTAAGAGTTAAAAGAAACACATGGATAAGTGAGGTAAAAGTAGAAATATACACATGGATCAGTGTGGTAAGAGTAGAAAGATACACTTGAATCAGTGAGGTAAGAGTAGATAAATACATATAGATCAGTGCGGTAAGGGTAGAAACACATGGAACAGTGTGACAAGAGTAGAAAGATACACATGAGTGAGTGTGGTAAGAATAGAAAGAAGCAAATAGATCAATGTGGTAAAAGCAGAAAGATACATATGGTTTAGTGTGGTAAGAGTAGAAAGAATCACATGGATCAATGTGGTAAGAGTAAAAATATAAACTTGGATCAGATTGGTAAGAGAAGAAAGTTACGCATGGATCATTTTGGTAATGGCAGAAAGACACACAAAGATCTTTGCGGTAATACTAGAAACATACAAAAGGATCAATGTGGTAAGAGCAAAAATGATACACATGGATTAGTATGGTAAGAGTAGAAAGATACACTTGGGTCAGTGTGGTAAGGGTAGAAAGAAACACATGGAAAACTGTGGCAAGAGTAGAGGGATACTCATAGATGAATGTGGTAAGAATAGAATGAAGCACATGGATCAGTGTGGTAAGAACAGAAAGATACATATGGTTGAGTGTGGTAAGATTAGAGAGAAACACACGCTTTAGTGTCCTAAGAGTAGAAAAAACATATAGATCTGTATGGAAAGAGCAGAAACATACACAAGGATCAGTGTGGTAAGAGCAGAAAGATACACATTGATCAATCTGTTAAGAGTAGAAAGAAACGTATGGACAAATGTGGTAAGAAGTAAAAAGACTGATATTGAATAGTGTGGTAAGAGTAGAAATAGAAAAATGGATCAGTGCGGTAAAAGTATAAAGAAACACGTATCAGTGTGGCAAGAGTAGAAAGAAACACTTCGATCAGTGTGGTAAGAGTACAAACACATGGATCAGTTTGGTAAGAATAGAAAGATGCACATGGATCAGTATAGTAAGACTAAAAAGATACAATTGGATCAGTGTGGTAAGAGTAGGAATATATACATAGATCAATGTCTTAAGAGCAGAGAGATAAACATGGATCAATGTGGTAAGATAGAAAGATACACCTGAATCAGTGAGGTAATATCAGAAACACATGGATTAGTGTGGTAAGAATAGAAGGAAACATATGGATCAATGTGGTAAGAGTACAAAGAAAGACATGGATCAATGTGGTAAGAGTAGAAAGAAAAACATGGATCAGTGTGGGAAGAGTAGAAACACATGGATCAGTGTAATAAGAGTAGAAAGGAACACATGGATCAGTGTGGTAAGAGTAGACAGATACAATTGGATCAATGTGGTAAGAATAGAAAGAAACATATGGATCAGCGTAGTATGAGTAGAAACACATGCATCAGTTTGGTATGAGCAAAAAGATACGCTTGAATATGTGTGGTAAGAGTAGAAAGAAGCACATGAATCACTGTGATAAAAGAAGAAAAGTACACATAGATCAGTGTGGTGGGATTAGCAAGATACACCTGGATCAGAACGGTAAGAGTGAAACAAACACATGTATCTGTGTGGTAAGAGAAGAAAGATACACATGGATCAGTGTGGTACAGGTAGAAAGATACTCTTAAATGTTTGTGGAAAGAGTAGAAAAAAACACATCGATCAGTGTGGTTAGAGAAAAAGTTACACATGGATTAGTGTGGTAAGAGTAGAGATATACACTTGGATCAGTGTGGGAAGAATAAAAAGATAAACATGGATCAGTGTATTAAGAGTAGAAGAAAGACATGGACCAGTGCGGTAGGAAGTACAAAGAAATACCTTCATCAGAGTGGCAAGAGTAGAATTAAACACTTGGATCACAGTGGTAAAAGTAGAAAGAAACTTAAGGATCATTGTGGCAAGAGTAGAAAGATACACTTCGATCAGTGTGAAAGGAGTAGAAAAAATACGTCGATCAGTGCTAAGAGTAGAAAGTTACTATTGGATCAGTATGGTAAAACTAGAAAGACACATATGGATCAAAATGATAAGAGTACATAGATGCACATACATCAGCGTAGTATGAGCAGAAAGATACACATGGATCAGTGCGGTAAAAATAGAATGATACACTTGGATCAGTGTGGTAAGAGCAGAAAGAAACACATGTATCAGTGTGGTAAGAGTAGAAAGATACATATGAATCAGTGTGGTAAGATTAGATAGAAACACATGGATCAATGTGGTAAAAGTAGAAAGATACAGTTGGATCATTGTGGTATGAGTAGAAGGAAAACGAGAATTAGTGTGGTAAGAGTAGAATGGAACACAAGGATCAGTATGGTAATATTAGAAAGATAAACATGGATCAATATGTTAAGGGTAAAAAGATACACTTGGATCTGTGTAGTAAGAGTACATAGAAACACATGGATCAGTGTCGTAAAAGTAAAGATACAAATGGATCAGCGTGGTAAGATTAGAAATATACACTTGGATCTGCGTGGTAAGAGTAAAAAGGAAAACATGTAGACCAGTGTGATAAGAGTTGAAAGGTATACATGGATCAGTTTGGTAAGAAACAAAATTACACATGGATCAGTGTGGGAAGAGTAGAAAGATACACTTGGATCAGTGTGGTAAGGGTAGAAATAAACACATGGAAAACTGTGGCAAGAATAGATAGATACACATGGATGAATCTGCTAACAATAGAAGAAAAGCACGTGGATCAGTTTGGTAATAGAAAAAAACATATGGTTCACTGTAGTAAGATGAGAAACAAACACATGGATTAGTGTGGTAAGAATAGAAAGAAACACATGGATCATTGTGATGAGAGTGAAAAGATACACTTGTATCAGTTTGGTATGAGAAGAAAGTTACATATGGATTAGTGTGCTAACAGTAGAAAGAAACAAACAGATCTGTGTGGTAAGAGGAGAAACATACAAAAGGATCACTTTGGTAAGAGCAGAAAGATACACATGGATCAGTGTGGTAAGAGTAAAAGGAAACGCATGGAGCAGTGTGGTAAGAGGAGAAAGATATACCTGGATCAGTGTAATAAGAATAAAAAAAAACACATGGATCAGTGCGGTAAGAGTAGAAAGAAACACATGGATCAGTGTGGGACGAGTAGAAAGAAACATATGGATCACTTTGGTAAGAGCAAAAAGATACACTTGGATCAGTGTGGTAAGAGTCGATAGATACACATGGATCACTGTGGTTAGAGAAGAAAGAAACACATGGA
>JAYMFT010210012.1:0-11523 GCA_038088735.1 Panulirus argus
CATATGTCCAAACCATTTCAACACACCCTCTTCTGCTCTCTCAACCACACTCTTTTTATTATCACACATCTCTCTTATCCTTACATTTTCACACAAATTCTTCACCGGAAACACCTATTTCACACATCTACTTGAAGCCACACTGCTGCACCCCAATCAGATGTTTACAATTTTCCCATGCACCATTCCAGTTTTACTCTGTAATTCAAGCATTTATATTTGTTCCCCCTTGCCACTTTACAGAGAAATTATACTTTCATTCAGTCAGTCCTATGGGTTACACAAACATGGAATAGCCAGAGTAACCAGTCAACAACACTGCTATCCAGTTCTTGCGAAGTTCATTTGCAGTTTCATACCACTTCAGCTGCCTTGCCACACATCATCTCATGCAAAGCTTTCACTAACTATGTTCTTTTCTCTTACCTATTTGCCAGGACTGTTTGTCCCAGTATGCCACTTATTTCCTAATATCCTTACCTCCTCTCTTCCTCCCTTAGTTTCATTTAATCACATCCTGTACCACTTTTTATTTAGTCTTTGTATCCCTCTCTATATCTCTAATGCGTGTTCCATGTGGAACTCCCTCAACGGGGCAGCCACGACAGTAGTCACCATAACAAGTGAACTCCAGTGCTGATTCTTCGTCTTTAGTGCCTCACCCTTAACAAGGCCTCTGGCAGAGAGGCAATTCTAGCCTGATGTTCCTACTGACTACTTTTAAATAATGCTCCTACCAACTACTTCTACCTAATATTTCTACCCAGGGCTCTTGCCTACTACTTCTATCTACTGCTCCTACCATTTTACCAAAAGGCAAGGCTAGTACATAGAGCTCACTGCAGGAAAAACTAGAGTTATTAAGAATAAGCTGTGTGAGTTAAGTGTTATGTATGACAAGGAGAGATTGTATGTTTGTGGACAGAATGCCAGTAGTCCAGGTGTTAGTGAGGCAGAAAGAAAAGACAGCTACCTTGGTCAGATGAGTGCAAATTAACAACCACTGAAGTGCTGGCTCATTAAGCAGATGTCACTAACCCTCCTGATACCCAGGTGGGTAGAACTGGTAATATACCTCCCTGGTTGTTGGCTGCCTACCAACTACTACCTATCTTTTTGCTTAGTCTGTCTTAGTATCTATTCACAGAGGCCTCTTTTCCAGACTCTTATTTTCATTACCTTTCAAAAACAGGTTATTTCCTCTTTCCATAAAATCACTGCCACCCATCACACTTTTCACCACCAAGAAATGATCAAATGTCCCTTCTGTTGCTCCCATCAGTATGCTTTCACATCTAAAAACTTTTCCATTGCATGCCTTTCATCTAGCACATAATTCAGTAATACCCATTGACACCTACTCCTTGCACATGCTTGCACTAATGTATGTACTTTTTTTTCATATACCAAGTATTCCCAATTACCAATCTGTTTTCAACATACAACTCAGCAAGTTGATAATTTTTAATTATGCCTGATTCCCATGTCTTTATTGTACCTTCAACTGCCACATCGCCCTCTCTTGCATTTAGATCCCTAAGCCTCATGAAAAATTGCTGAAGCACTCACTCAGCTACTCTCAAAAAGCATCAGTTTCTTCTTCACTCTTTTTGCTACCAGGTGCATAAGCACTAGCAATCACTCTCTTGTCATAGTCTATTTTCATTCAAACTCGAATCATTCTTGAAATCTCTTCCTTATGCTCTCTAACACACTACCTCAGGCCTCCATCAGTGCCACCCCCTCTTTCACCTTCATACTAACCCCAGACTTTACCCTTTAACTAATCTTACCTGTTTACCTTCAGTGAAGTCTCTTTCAAAGCTAGTACATCAAATTTTCTCTTCTGAAACTTAGTTCTTATCTTTCCCTTCTTTTTGTCTTTGTTACGTCCATGCACATTTAGACACCCTAGACTGAGCTTTCAAGGAGAAATCCTCACTTGACTCATCCTTGTGTTCCTGTTTTTGAAAAGACAAGGATGATAATAATAATAATAATGATTTTTGTACTTGTTCCCAGCTTAGCAAAAAAGTGCCAGGAACAGATGAAAAACAGCTGTATGGACTTGCATCCACTCTTCAATGCAGTGTTTCTTAACCAGTTACATATCATGGTCTATTTTTAAGTTTACTTGATCCTCATGCCACACTGAATTCAGTTTTGCTAGTATTCTACTGTGATTACCCATTATCCAATGGAAAAAAGAAAACAAAAATTTTTCTTCATACACACGATCAGTGTAGTAAAACGGTTTTAGTACCTTTATAATCATGTATATATTCAAGTGATTCACTACATATTTCAGTTATGTGCAAAAAAATTTTATTAACATCTTGACATTAGCTCAATCAAACTTCCTGTCAAAAAATACATATCAATTAAGGGCTCATTCACTCTCCACTCCCCTCTTGTACATAAGAAGCACTATGAACTGTAAACCCTCCAAAATCCTGAAAATGAGCTGGGAAGCTTCTCTCTGGGTCATTTGCTGCAAGGGTGCATTTGATGTGTATCATTAAGTGATGTTCATGTGGTATTGGGAATACAAAACAACTCTGTAAATTATACTTGATAAGCACTTTTATACATCTCACTTGCAACTGTAGTAGCCTTCTCGTCCCCCCTTCCTGCTTATTTTTGTGGTTATGCCACTGGGGAGACCCAAAGTTAAGTGGAAGAACATTAAAGTGAAATAACTACATCCACTGTAAGTATTTAGAGCCTAAGTTCTGTGATGTTTTGAAACAATATCTCTCCTTCTTGCACAGGATTTGAGCTCATGCTTAATTTATGAATTGAGTTTGTTTTAATTTTGTCGTTTGTTTTCACAGAAAGGGCGGATATTGCAGTTGCATAAAGAACAAGAGAAGGCTTCCGTGCAATTGCTTGAAGATGAAACAGTCATCCTAAAACTTCACTATGATGATATATGTGAATATGTTCGAAGATAATGAATGTAATGTACATAGTTCAGACAAATTGCATTCCAGAAAGCTGAGTGGAGTTGTTTTTAATAAAGATGCCAACATTTGCAAGTGAATGCCATATGCCTACCTTTCTGTTATATTTCATCATATTGTTAATGTACGGTTAATCTCCATTACACCCTTACATTATTATTGGTCAAATCAGTGGTAATCTTCCTTACACCCTCATCCTCACCACACCATTAACTTCTATGGTACTTTCTTGCCTTAAAGGATCCCAACTTACCAAGCTTCCATGTGGATCACATGCTCAAAACTGTTGGAGCTCCATCATATGGGTTCAAAGGTTATGTCATAATAATGGTGTGTGTGTTTTTGTCACATAGCAATCAATATGTATGGATGTGAGCTGAACAAGAGCATATTGTATATTCTTAACCCAGTACATATTTCTTGAGCCTACAGTTTTCCAAAAATGTTACGGAAAGCAAAGCTGATATGCTTGAAAACTAATAATTTACATGCTAATCCCATGTGTGCATGTTTACTTAGCTTGAACTAACAGTGATTAGACATGTACAGACAAACATTGAAAGACTCTTCCTCTAGAGCCAAGGGTAAAGAGTTTGCCTAAAACCCAAAGCAAGGTGTATGTGAAATGGTGAGGATGGGGTCTAAGTTTGTGTTTATATTAAAGATGAAATATTTTGGGATAGAAGTGAGGGATAGGCATGATAATGAATGTTAACTTTAAAAAAAATATTACCTTCTTAAACTAGGAACTTGTAGTATAAAGTTTTTGAGTAATGAGAATACAATAAAGTCTTGCTATTTTAAAACATTCAGTATCAGCTCTAATTTTGTTTTCTCGAATCATTAGCAAGAGAACTCATTATCCATAGTTTCACAAAAACTTCCTCAGTTAGTATAGTGTAGGGATGATTGTTTTGTGTAAGATCCAAACAATTGGCTAAATATTTCCTTATTCCTGTTACTGAGTGTAGTGCAGCCTTGAAGATGCAGAAACCCCTGAGAAAAGGCTTCTGAGGTTATATAGTAATAATAGTAAAAGTAATAGGAGTACCCTGATCCATTGCTAACTTTTTACTCTTCAGTAACTCTTACAGAAGTCAAATTTTAATTTATTGTTGGTGTAGGATCACTTTTTGTAAATTCCATGGCACAAAAATAGTGTGCCACAACCTTGACATATCCCAAGGATCTTGGAGGGAAGAGATATTGTGATTTGTCTGTGCTGGGTAAATGATGAGCAGTAGAGCATTAAATGTTTAATGTCTTCAGTCAGTAGGAAAATGCCAGCATAAGTAGGAAGAGTTTTGCTTGAGGTCATTTTTGTTTGCATATCTGTAATGTCCAGAGGCAGCCAGATCTGAGGTGTGATAGTGTAGATTTCGATGAGTTTATCATGGGTAAGAGTGTTTCGAGAATGTTTTGTTTAGTGCTTGGTGGGTGATGTGCCTATAAATGTTTTGTATCAGTGTTGGTTAGTTGAAGGGGAATTTGGTTGTATAGGTAAATGAAGTGCAAGACTGGGATGTTTCCTATTTTTGATTTGGGTGGGTTATTTGTGAATGGGTGGTAGGCATGAATAGGGTCAAGTGTGACTGCTGTGAATTGTGTTCATGTCTAAATGGGAAAGTATTGGTGAGATCTGGGTGTCAGAGTAGATCTATGTTGTTGGTTTGGGTGCATTCTGTTATTGTTCTGAGTGCTTAGTTTTGTGCTGTTTTGAGTTTTTGCTGGTTTGGTGTAATTAAGGTAGGGGACCAGGCTGATGAAGCAAATGGTGTAATTAAGGTAGGGGACCAGGCTGATGAAGCAAAACATATGCAATTGCTCTTTTAATGTTTGCAGAGAAAAGAAAGAGTATGTTTTTGTTGCCCAAATCTTGTTCTGAGATTGTTTAGTTTTTGTGTTGACTTTGTCTTTATGAGTGAAGAAAATTTCATGTATCATATGTAATACATAGTACTCTTGGTGTTTACTTGAAAGGACGAGGTTGGCTGAAGTGTGATGGTGTATGTTTGATTGGTGTTTTTTGGATGCCAAGAGAGTAGCAGGATATTTGATAAGACAGAGTACAAAAAGTATGTAGGATTATTGTATTTTGGCTCATTATGATGAGATGGTAGGACGATCTGCAAAAGAAAGGATAAGGATGTCATGGGTATATGGAGGTAAAGAAATGTCTTGAAGGAAAAGGTTGAAGTGAGTGAGGAATAAATAGCACTTTGGGAGACTGTTTGTGAGGTTGAAAGTTTCTGAAATGGTTTAATTGTAGATGGCATATGCTTGGGGGCCAGAGAGAGAGAGAGAGAGAGAGTTTACCAACGACCATGTCTTCTTGTTGTATAGTGAGGTACAATATGTGTTATTTATGTCTGATGAATATGAAGTGGAATAGGAGTTTTAGGAGGTTGAAGCTGTAATTTAAGGCTGTAATGACAATAAGTTTTACATACAGCTCTAAATTACTTTACATGTCTTACAGATGTACAAAAGATGCACAAAAAATTTAATGTTTTTATAAAAATTTGCTGACTCAAGAGGGTCAGGCCACTGTACTACATGTCTGTAAACAGTTTAGTATATGCAGTACATTTTTTGGTGTGTATTGTTATGATAGCTAATAAAGTAATAACATTATTTTTAGTCTTCTACAACTGCTTGTAGTGTACAAACATTTCAACTAGTACCATAGAAAAGCTGGTGTAAGTTAAGTTGTTGTGTGTGTGTGTATTTGGGAAGAAGGGGAGAGGAAGGGGTGATATTAAAGTCACAAGTAGGCAGACAAACATACTCATACAGCACCAGCGACCTAAAGCTTACACTGCTGGTGGATGGCTGAGTAGGCAGAAAACAGTGATCTGTAAAAAACAGAAAAGGTGCTATCTTGTGTGTGTGTAGGTTGTAATTACCTTTTTCTATAGAACACACACAGATTTCTACACTCATGGGGTCACATCACTTGAACTTCCTTTACAGTTGTGCAACTTTGTAAACATCTATCTACTGTCTTCATTCATGATTTCATCACTTTGCTTATTCCATTAATTCATACCTGATACTGTAGACGTACTTTACATCTTTATATCTTTCTAAACAATTTCCTTGCTTGTAATCATCTCTCCTTTTTTGTCTTCCTTTTGTGGTGATCAAATTCACATGCTACAACTTTGCCATTCTAATTACCTATTTGTACTGTATGGGGAGGTAGTTATACTCTTATAGGGCACCATCTCTTGAACTTTATCAAAAACTGCTTGAACCTGCTTGCTATTAACATTCTTAGCTTTTCATTCACTTTATTCCATTCATCTAATACAATATTATAAAAGTACTTGTTTATATCTTTCCTAGCAAGTTTTGTGCTCAGTTTCATGTTATGGACTTTGTATCTTTTCAAGGACAACCCACTGTTGACATCAATCAGGCTTAGAAACTTAAAGGCTGTGATCAAGTCATCCCATATGTTATTTTCTTCCATGGTAGAAAAATTTAAGGCCTCTTATCTTTCCTTGTAACTTGCTTTCTTAATTCTGGTACCATCTTCCTTGCCTTCTTCCAGATGTTTTGTATCAGTTTGTGCGTCTTCAAGGGTAACAACCAGACCTAAGAATTTCCAGTGTTAGCTTACTTTAGGATGTGAACAACTTGCTGAATATTTCCTTGTTGTTGTATCTGAAAGCAATTCTAGCTTGTCTCTGCTATTCTCTTATTGGAACTCTGGTACGAAGTTAGAGATGCTTTCAATTTCCAAGTCCCTTTCTTTCACCAATTCTTGCAGCTCATTTCCCAGTGGATGATATTCCTGTCTACTGCTACTTTCACTGTGCACCATCCTCATTACTTTACAGTTAACTCGGGTTGAAGTTCAGCTTTGCATCAGACCAACTCTTAAGGTCGTGTAGATCCCCTTGGAACTTGATGCAGTCCTCCTTGCTTTTCACTTCCCACAGGATTTTGGCATCATATGCAAAGATTTAAAGTAGTAATCCAGTCCTTAAATCAATTTAGTCATACTGATGAAGAAGAGCAATGGCCCAGAGTAGAACTCTGGGCATGCAACCAATGATATCAGTCTATTTTTAGAAGGCTTCTCTAACATATGCCCTTTCTTCCCTTCCATTAACTTATCTTCTGTCCATTAAAGGAGTCCTGCCCTTATTCCTTCTTGAAGATTGAGCTAATGTACCACCCTCTTATGTGGTATAGTGTCAAATGCTTTATGACAGTCCAGATACAGAAAATCCATGTCTGTCTAAAATGAAGCTTGCTTTCCCACTGAAATTAAAGAGATTCATTGCACATGACTCTTCCCTGAAACAATGGCCTCTCACCTTTATATGTTGGGCATGGGTGTAGGATGTTGTACCAGTTCCAGCCAATTAAACTGGGAATGGAGAACTGATAAACACAAACCCATCATATTATAGTTATCAAGTGCAGATGTGTAGTGTTAATAATTTAATGATGGCTTTTATTTTACAGAAAATGCTTAAAGGGAATACTTTAATAATAATTCTTATAAAATATGGTGGTTTCCTCATCTAGAAATTGAGATACAAGAAGGGGAGGGCCTCCAGCCCCCAACTTCTGCTCCCATTATTTGCCTTCTATGACATATGTAGGCAGAATTCATTCTCCCCTACCTCATGGCAGCGAATGGAGGGGTAAGGGGTGATGATCCTGGGAGCTCTGACGAATGTGTGGAAAGAAAAAACCTTATTTGGGAGGGCAAAAATGGGTATGTTTGAGAAATAGTAGTCCCAACAATATTATATGGATGTGAGGCATGGGCTATAATGGTTGTGTAGAGGAGGATGGATGTGTTGGAAATAAAATGTTTTAGGACAATGTGTGGTGTGAGGTGGTTTGAATAAGTAACTAAAGGGTAAGAGAGATGTGTGGTAATAAAAAGAATGTGGGTGAGAGAGCAGAAGAGGGTGTGCTGAAATGGTTTGGATAGAATGAGTGAGGAAAGGTTGACAACGAGGATATACAAGTCAGAAGTGGAGAGAACAAGAACAGGGAGACCAAATTGGAGATGGAAGGATGGAGTGAAAATGATTAATGACAAAAGAGCTTAAGTTCAAGTGGGGCTGGATACTTCTGTGCTTTGTATAAGCATGAATGAGATACATCTACATAATACAAGAAGTTAAAAAGAGCAAATTCTATGGTTTATACAGAATGCATTTAGTGGTGATTAGTTGAACATTGAGAGATGAAAGATTACTCATTGGGTGAATTGCAGTAATACTGTAATTGATATAAATTATGAATTTAATGTTGATCATTAAGTTATAAATAGTTTAACAGTGGTAGAGTTACAATAATATAGTAGTTGACATACACATTACTAAAAGATATCTAAGCTATTTGCTTGCTGAGCTGTGCACTTGTTCATGGATTATATATTTATGACATTCCCAATGGTAGGTATAGGGTTATTCTTGTCTGTCCGTATGACATAATACATAAGAACGAAGTAAACAAAGAGTTAGGCTTCTCTAACATGAATGAGTCTGTGAGTGGGTTCATGAGATGGTGTGAGGCATAATCAAGCAACACACCTAGCCCCTTACTTGGCATGTAAATGTTTATGACAATAATCAATTTGTGATGCAGCTTATGGTCTTATGTTATTTTTTACATGCATTTATTCATAACTGATTACTCTATAATGATGTTTACAACAGATAATAAATATAAAAGCAACAGCAGTATGAAGCAAGTTTGTTTAGGGGCTTGCCAACAAGGCATTGTGGAGCTTTACAACCTCACACCCTACCCCTTAGCTAGCATGTATGTGTTTCTGATAATGATAAATTTATGATGCTGTTTTTGGTCCTTCATTTGTTTTTTAACATGTGTTTGTTTAAAAGTAATTATTCTATAATATTGTATGCTCCAAATAGTGAACATTAAAGTAACTTAACATCACGAAGCAAGTTTGTTGACATGAGTACTACCTCTTGTACATGTTACAATAATGAATGATCAATTTGTGATGCTGTTTTTGGTCTTATTATATTTTTGAATGCATTTGTTTGTAAAAGATTGATCTATCATAGTATATACACCAAATACACTATCAACTCTTAGCAGGGTCACTGGCCTGCTAAGGAAGGCCATTTACCTGTACAGACACCCCTGGTTAACTCAAGCCAAGTTACAAGCTGTCGGCTGGCTAGCTAGGCCCATCACAACTATTGTGCTTTACCCACCCAAAGTTGATACCCATTTATCTACCAAACAGAAGGATAATTAGCTAGGTGAGTTGTATATTGTCAACCTGCACCGGGGATTGAACTCAAGCCAATGAATTAGTAGTCATCAATGCTAACCACACCACCACCAAGGTCCCTTGCACCAAATATTACGTATTGTACCATAATAACTCTAACATTATGGGGCAATTTTTTTTAAATGTGTGCTACACTGGTTCATATTTTTCATGCTTGTTCACTGTGTCCTGTGTTAGTGAGGCAGCACCAGGAACAGATGAAAAAATGGCCTCATTCACACATTCATATTCTAGCTGTCATATGTAATGAACTAAAACCAAAACCCCCTACCTGTAACCAGGTCTCACTGACCTTTCCATGGTTCATCAGCTGTTTCATATGCCCTGGTTCAGTCCACTGACAGCACATCACCCCAGGTATGCCATATCACTCAGTTCACTCTATCTATGCATGCCTTACACCCTCCTGCGAGTTCAGGCCCCGAGCACTCAAAATCTTTTTCACTCCATCTTTCAAGATCCAGTTCGGTCATCTCCTTCTTGTCCCCTCCTTATCTGACACATACAGTGTGTCTGGAAAGTTGAGGCGAGAGCTGAAAAAGAACTATACTTTTTTATGGACTGGTTAAATAAATGAAAGTAAATAACACTCATCCCTTCTATTTTTGAATACATTTGTTTATAAAGGATTGTTCTACCATCATGTATTACCAAATAAAAGTATCAACCCTTGGCAGGGACATTGTATTTACTAATAAATGATTGCTCTATAATGTTGCATACACAAAGTAATAACTATAGCAACAACATTATGAAGCAAGTTTGTTTAGGTGCTGGCCAATAAGGCATTGTAGAGTTATACAACCTCACACCCAGTCCCTCAGCTAGAGTATAGATGTTTATGATAATGATCAATTTGTGATGCTGTGTTTGGTCCCTCAGTGTTTTTTATATGCATTTGTTCATAAGTGTTTGTTCTATAATATTATATACACCAATTAATAAATAATAAAACAACTTACCATTATGAGGAAAGTTTGTTGAGATGAGTGCAACCTCAAGTGCATTATGTTATGATAACGATCAATTTTTTAAATGCATTTGTTTGTAAACGATTATTCTATCATAGTGTATACACCAAATAAGCATTAACCTCTGGCAGGGTCATTGGCCTGTTAGTGAAAGGCTTGTCCCTGGACATGGACACCCCTAGTTAACTCAAGCCAAGTTACAAACTCTTGGCTGGCCAGGCCCTTCACAGCTGCTGTGCTTTACCCACCCAAAGTTGATAACCATTTATCTACCAAGCAGAAGGGTAGTTTCCTGGGTAAACCGAGTTCTGTCTTCCTCTTGAAAGTACGTTTTTCCTCTCCAAGATGATGTTCTGTGCATCCACCAATCCTCTCATTCACCTTTTCCCCATTCAATATACCAGGTACACTCAACAAACTTATTCTGGAGGAGGAGAAGTTGGGTGGTTTGGAGGGTTTAAGGACTGATATGTTGGCAAGTTTCCAGATTTTAGGAATATTGTTGTGTAACCAGTAGTTGAAGATATCTAAGTGCTTGGACTACATGTGGACCATGGTGTTCTAAGTGAAATTTTGATGTGATGTCACGACCTGTAGCAGGAGAGTTTTTTAAGATAATTGCACTTCTTGTATCCAAGGAAGAGAAGTGTTTGTGAGGAGTTGTTTCAGGATGGATTTTGATTACTTGAAGATATCTATGTGCCTAGACTGCATATGGGCCATAATGTTTTATGTGAAATTTTGATATGATGTCAGGGCCTGTTGCAGGACAATACTTTAAAGCTTTAATTGCTCTGCTTGTATCTGAGGGGGTGAAGGGTGAGTGGGCAGTTGATTCATGATGGATTTTCCGTTTAGGGGTGTGATTACTGTGAGGCTGATTTTCTGAGTGTTTCAAGTGTATGTTTGTGTGTTCTTTGGGAGAAGGAATTTGATTGGAATGGATCAAAAGTGCTTCACGAGTTGGGGCTGGACTGGTGCAATAAGAGTGGATTTTCTTTAATGTATACCAGAGTTGGTTGCTGTGGGTCTTGTTATTCAATATGTCGAGGAAGGAATGCTAGTTTTCAGTTTGTCTTACACTGATAAGATCAGCGAAGGATATTTTTAGAATATGTATGGTTGTGTCTGAGCTGGTTTCTTTACTTTATGCCTTTAGAATATGTATGGTTGTGTCTGAGCTGGTTTCTTTACTTTATGCAAGAATCTCATGTTATTTTTAGAATATGTATGGTTGTGTCTGAGCTGGTTTCTTTACTTTATGCCTTTAGAATATGTATGGTTGTGTCTG
>JAYMFT010210034.1:0-11523 GCA_038088735.1 Panulirus argus
CTCTCTCTCTCTCTCTCTCTCTCTATCTATCTATCTATCTATCTATCTATCTATCTATCTATCTCTATCTCTCTCTTTTTAAAGAAAAAGGTCATTCGATTATTCCAAATGAATAGGTGTTAACCGTGGCTGGGGCATATATATACTGCCATTAGTGCTTATGGTTACTGCTCCTGGACATTAAAGGTTAGATTTTTCCATATACTAGTCAGTATGAGTGGAGATGTCAAGGAAGTCTGTACAAGATTGGTGCCCTTCTTATGCAATAATTTAGGAAGCAGTGATACTCTTGTACGATGAGAGATGATTGTGGTGAAAACCCTTAGTAGTAAAAAATTTTTGGGATGATACGTTTGAAAAATTGTACAGACCTCACTGTTTATGCCTGTCAGTACTCCTAAAGTAACATGTGCACTTGGCAACAAAGCAGCTAAAGTTAAAGGTTGTTTAGCATGCATGAACAGTATTTCATTGAGTTGTTTATCATTTGTGTAGAAAATTATATCTGGTTACTAACTGATTATAAAAACAAACTTTTTTTATGTATACATGTGATCACTGTTTCCTACCTTAGCGAAGTCGCACCAGAAACACATGAAGAAAGGCCACATCTGCTGTCATCCATTATCAAACTGTCATGTGTAATGCACCAAAACCACAGCTCCTTATCCACAACCAGACCCTCCAGACGTTTCCATGATTTATCCTGGATGCTTACATGCCTTGGTTCAGTCCACTGACAGCATGTTGACCCTAAATACCACATCATTTCAATTTACTCTCATCTAAGCACACCTTTCACCCTCCTGCATTTTCAGGCCTCGATTTCTCTAATTTTTGTTCACTCCATCCTTCCATTTCCAATTTGGTCTCCCTGTTCTCCTTGTTCCCTCCACTTCTTACACATATATCCTCTTTGTCAACCTTTCCTCGCTTATTCCCTCCATATGTCTAGACTATTTCAGCACCCCTTCTTATACTATCTCAACCACACTTTTTTTAATACCACACATCTCTCCCTTTCCTTACTTACGAAATCAAACCACCTCACACCACATATTGTCCTCAGATATTTCATTTCCAACACATCCATCCTCCAGTGAGATATGATTTTTAATATTTAAGAATATCCCATGTACAAAGTGTACTATACAGTAGAAATTAAGGCGTATACAGTGAAAAGGCAGTTAGTAGTTGAGGTTCGGTAGTAGTTGGCAGGCAGCCACCAACCAGGGAGGTATATTACTGGTTTTTCTGTTGTGAAGGATCTTCATCTTGCTGTCTGATTGAACAAGAGATAAGACTGTCTTACCTTATTCACTTGTCATACTCTATATGGTTAAAAAAGTACTCTTTGGAGGACAGATTCTTGCACTATCTTGAATGTTTATTTATGGCAGTACTTTTACTGTACTGATTATGCTTATGACCATTAATACCATTATTTGTGTCCTTTGTGAATGTCAAATAATTGCCATATGTGATGATAAGAATGGATAGGAGCTCATTTTCAGGCATACTTGTATGTTGGAGTTTTGTTTGTCTGATGTGACAAGTGTAATGATTTATGTAGTTAGTGATGCTGTCATGCAGTTTTGTGTGAGATGGTTTTCTGTGCTTTGGACATATTTTTTAAGTAGTTTTGTTGCCTTTGAGATTTTGGGATGTCATAAAACTATACCTTCGTTGTCTGCATATGAGGGAGAGAGTTTGGTGTGTAAGCAGAATGTTGTGGAGAAACAGGTTGAAGAGAACAGGGGAAAGAACTAATTCTTAGGGGACTCCATTAAGGAACTGCTTTGGGGTGGGTAGAATGTTGCTATAGGCATAGCAGTTTGTAAGAAAAATTGCCAGCCACTTCTACCGTTGTTTTTACATTTTGGTTTTCATAGTTTTTGTCATTTGGCATATGGCAGGAAACAAAACTTTAATGCCTTACATACATTAATTTTTTATTGAAGCCATATAACGTGAATTGATAAAGTGTGGAGAGATTTGATGCTTGTAGAGTGTATAGGTAGAACCAGGTTGAGGAGATGATAATGGAATGATTTCATAAAGAGTAAGTCTTGCAAGGATGAATTTATAGTATATTCTAACCGTTTCAGTATGATTTGATGATTTTAGCCTCCCAATGTGCATAAATAGCAATTTTTGTTTTTCAGTTAAAAAAAGTTGCACAGAAAATATAGACACTTATTTTCTTAAATGCTAAGACATGACTGTTTTTAGTGTAGAACAAACGTATCGTTAAGCAGATTGGCTAATCCTATGAATGCAAGTTACATAAACCTTCATTTATTTTTTTTTCATTTATATGCTTACGTGCAGAAAAATTATCAGAATCACAAAGAGTAAGAGTTAAGCACTTGTAGTTAAGGAGATTTACATTATTTATAAGATTGGCTAGTCATAAGTAAGGATGATATGGTTGTGGCAGGTGCATGGCGGTGGGTGCTACGGATAGGGTAGGCACAACAGTTATGGTGGAAAGAAAAGGCACATACAGTAATCACCCATCATGGTCATTAGCAGGTTACTAAGGCCTCCAGGCAGCTCCAGGTACTTTATTTAGGTGCCATTTGTATACAGCCAACAGAGCCTATGATACATGCAAAATTCAGCTTGTGGCAGGAAATTTACATGTGTAACTGGAGATTGATGTTCTTAGTATCAAAAGGTTTAATGTTGTAATTTGCCTTGTCGTCAGCATTTTTCTCATTTGGAGATAAGGGAGAAAGAATACTTCCCATGTATTCCCTGCGTGTTGTAAAAGGCAACTAAAAGGGGAGGGAGTGGGGGGCTGGAAATTCTCCCTTCCTGTTTTTAATTTTCCAAAAGAAGGAATAGAGAAGGGGGCCAAGTAAGGATTTTCCCTCTAAGGCTCAGTCCTCTGTTCTTAACACTACCTCGTCAATGCGGGAAATGGCGAATACGTATGAAAAAGAAAAATATTCATTATACTGTTATACTCATTCCTTACATTTTTACATTTTTTTAAGCAGGCTTTTTGACACCTATTGATTTTCTGTTTTAATCCCTCTCTTCATTTCTTTCCATTGGCACCCATTTGCTAACTCCCTCAGTATTGACTTCATAGAACACTTGTAACATTGTTCCATACTCATTGGAATTCTTTGTCCCAGTTTGTTCTTATGATTCTTTTGTTACTCCCTTGATTACCACTTACTTTAAACTTGAACATCAAACAACAAATTTCCTAATAGAAAATTTCTACATCAACTTCAGACCAGAAGATCTCCAGAGAGCAATAGAAGATGTACGATCAGGTATGGGTACACTACGAGAGATTGCTGAGAAATGGGGAGTACCTCACTCAACACTTTCAGTAAATGCACGGATGGCAGGTATATCTGTTCAGCAAAGAAATTTGGATTATGACAGTGAAACACTGGAAGCAGCAAAACAAGCTGTTAAAGGTATTTATGAACTTATGAAAACAATTGTTGCATCATGTAGTCAAATTAAGTTTTTGATTTTAAAACAAGGGTGAATTCATTGTGTGAAATTCTCTTGTATAGTTTGAGGCACATTTGTACGAAGAGCATGAGACAGTTTATATTAACAGAATGGAAAAGATGTAGGTAAACAAACTTGGCTGAATCTCCAGAAGTAGATTTATTGGATGAATGTTGTTAGCACATGGGCAGTGTGGAGAGACTATGACTTTAGGCTATAGATGGTGGTAAAAGATACAAGAAAAAACTGTGTAATGATTACGTTAATGTCTTTATGTTTATTTGTGCAGAGATATATGTCATATGCACATTATTCGTACTTGGGGTACTATTACTTGGGGTAGAGATAGCCATATATGTGACTATTGACCATCTGAAGCTCCCCGTGATACCCTTTATCAGATAAAGATATAGAAGGCCATGCTCCTGTTGGTTTTTGGAAGTTATTTATTACATTTTTATTTAATTGTGATTGAATCTTGCCCACTTCATCATAAAATTAGCCAACTTTTGCAGGATCTTAATATCCTAGGTTTTTAGGAGAGGATGCATTGTGATCCAACTTATGATCTTTCCATCTTAAACGTGAGACTGAAAAAGGAGTGATTTGCCTGGTGTTTGGAAAAACAGAAATAAGAAAGGATAGACTTCAAGGAACTTTTTTCACAAGCAGTATCGCATGATATTGAAGCAATAAACATCGAGCCCAGCAACACAGATAGTGCTCATGAGTTTGGACACTGACATTTTCTTATTATAACTTGGTTTACCTTGGAGTTGTGGTGGGTTAAAACATTTAGGGATATAACAGAAATTAGGGTGTGAAGGATGAGTGCAAGCTCTTGATCCAGGAAAAAGGGGAAACCCCTCTATTCCTAGGTGCCTGAATGAGAGTTTGTTGGTGGATAATGTATCTACAAGTACCATCCACAATGGGATTTTACTGTAAGCTCACATTTGTTGTGCTTGTTTCACAGTACTTGTTTTCTATTGTCACATACATTGCATAGTTGTCTGTCTTGGGTTCATGCAGACCAGTTTTAGCCTTTTAACACTCTTAAACATTTGAGCAATTACTCTGCTCATTTCTAGTTTTACTGGGAAAAAGCACTGAAATGTTTCTTCATCTTCCTTGTTGATGTCTTAAATACATTTGTGCAGTGCATTTTTCTATTTTTTCCACAGAACTTTTGTGAAGTTAATTCCCCTGTTTCTTTTGAATTGTACTTTTTTATTTTTTTGTTCTAGGATGTATTCTCTAAATCTTCATGTTTATTGTCATTCATAAGTTATGTATGTTCTGCCCTTCTTTTTAGAGTATATTTAGAGTACATGTTTTACATTTTTCAATCTTTCAGTATAGGTAATGTGCTCCATTCCCTTAGTTATACTTGTAATGAATTCTCTCCATCTTTTTAATATCACCTTGCATAATTGGTTGCTATACATCAAAGCAGTATTCAGTTTTGCATTTTAGACATAAACAACATGTTCATCTTCAGCTTAAGCTTAAGGGTTAGGCAAATTTAAAGCCTCTAGCCTTTCCCTGTAACTCAACTCTCTTAGTTCTGGTACTATTTTATTTGTCCTCCCCTGGACCTTCTCTGTTAGCTCTTTGTGCTCCTTTAGGTATGATAACCAAACTGAAACATATTCACATTAATGTTGGCCTCATAGAGGATATGAACAGCTCACTAAATTACTCCTTATCCATGTGCTTGAAAGCTATTCTAACATTTCATGGTTTATTTCATACTGTGTCCCTTGGTTGCTCTATCCCTACATCTTTTAAAAAACTTTTCACTGTATGTATCATCAATCCAAGGTGGGCAGATTTAAAGCTTGTAGCCTTTCCCTGTAATTCAGCTTTCTTAATTCTGGTACCCCCTTTGTTGCCCTCCTCTGGACCTTTTCTGGTTGCACTGTGTGCTTCTTTAGGTATAGTGACCAAATTTGAGAAGCATATTCTAATTGTGGCTTCTTATAGGATATGAACATCTTGCTAAATAATTTCTTATTCATTGCTTGAAAACTATTTTAGTATGCACCAGCAGATGGTTTGTCTCCATTACTATTCTCCTGATGTGAGACTCTTGTAACAGGTTAGAGATGTTGTTGGCTTCTGAGACCTTCTTTCACACTCTCCCATCCTCATTGCTACATTTGCTGAGGTTGAATTTCACCTTCCATGTATCAGACCAACTTTGAAGTCTACTTAGGTTGCCCTGTAAGTTTATGCATTACCACTGCCAGCAAGGACAGTTTCTTATGCTTGCTGTAAGTTAGCTACTCCCTGTATTCTTTCATACATGGGAGAGTATGGGGAAAGGGAAAGGTAGGTGTGAAGATATAGCTAGAGGAAAGAACAGCAGGGGAACAAAAAGGGGATGGAGGGCTAAAAATGGTAGGAAGTGAGGATGAAGGATGAATCAATAGTTAGGGAATAACCTATGATGAGGGAGAAGCAGTGGAAAGAGAAAAATTCTATTGGAGTATTGGGGGTCTAGATTGTCGAGTGTGTGGAATGTTGAGGTTTTCCTGTATGATATATGGAATGCTTACAAAAAGTGGGGAAAAGAGAGTGTACTTACCTATCTATGAGTGCATACAACAAGATTTTGTGTGTGTGTGTGTGAGAGAGAGAGATGGAGTAGAACGGAGAGAACAATATTTACAGGTACTATTCCCTAACCTACAAAAGGATATTGAATTACTTTGCACAGTAGAGAAATGAATATGTTCATTACAACTCTTCCAGCTGGATCAAGCTACATGAAGGTTGCAAGGGAGTACAACATACCTAAATCAGTGTTATGGCGCAGGTGTCAGCGGGAAGGTGTTCTTCGTGAGGAGACTCGTCGTTGCTACAATTATTCTCAGGATGACATAAGCCAAGCTCGACATATGCTTCTGGAAGGATGCTCGCTCTCACAGATTGTCAGAGAAACAAAGGTGAGTGTCTTTTTTTCTTTTTTTACTCTTTCTGTTATTGTTTGGGCAGGGAACAAGATAACTGCATCACAAAATCAGTCATTTACTCTTTTTTTCATTCTTGATTACTGTTTCCAGTGGTAGTGAGGTAGTGCCAGGAACAGACAAAGAAAGGCTACATCCACTCACACTCATTCTCTAGTTGTCTTGTGTAATGTGCTGAAACCACAAATCATTTACTCTTATTTGGGAAATATTATTTACATGTAACCATATTGTCGCATATTAAGTAAGAAACTCCTTGATGTAGGGTACCTGAAAAAAAACCTTCCTTCCTTAGACTTGCATTTAGCTTCCATCTCTACCTGAAAATCATCGCAGGTGTGTTATCTGTAAGACAAACCAATTTTTTATTTAGAGGAAGTATGACAACCTTTCCTTTTCATCCACTTAGTGATAGTAATGGTTCTTCCTGGTCTTTAGCCAAAAACATATGTAACAACTTCTGTTGTATACCTTTCTATCACTTTTTCATTTAACAATACTATAGCTGTTTTTCACAGAGTATCTCTATTTTGGTTTACTTTTCTCCTCTCACTTCATCCCTGATGCTTTTCCTGTTAATCCTATGACCCTCCTTATGATGCCTTCTCTCTCTGTACACTAGCATGGCATATGGACCAGATGGCATCCTCCTAATATTTTGAAGAAGTTTGTCCGTGAATTTTGTCTATGCTAACACATTTGTTTTGCTTCTATTTAAAACTTTTCTTCAAATAAATAAAAATATGTATACCCAGTCCCAGAGAAAGGTGACCGTTCATACTTTTCTATCTATTGTCTAGTTGCTTTGACTTATACATTTAATCATCACTTTGCGTTGGAGAGGCATTCCTGGAAAGTACAACTGAGTAGAATCACCACATAGTCTAACCTGTTTTACCATAGGATTCAGTGTGACAAAGGGGAGATATATTCATATGGTAGATCTCTCAACCTAATTTTCACATGAAAATATCAATAAAAATGCCAAGAAACATCCGATTCAGTAGCATCTGGGTATCTAAATAAGAAGTACAGCATAAACAATATTTTTTACATAAAACTACAGTACACTAAGTATAGGCATGTTACATTTATTCTGATCTTCAATGTAGATACTCAAAATGGCTTCATGTTCTCCATAACTTCGCCTCTGATATAAGTGATCATCATTGCATCTATGGGTATCATTTTGGAGGTATACTGCCTCACTGTATCTGCATGCTCACAAATTATTTTTATTGATTGATGTACCAGGCAAACCCAGAGCTTTGACAGTATTAGTTCCACACTGACCAGCATCAAAATGCATAAATGTGTCTATCTTTACTTCCAAGATGATGGTCTTCCTGCTCATCTTCTTTCCTCAAGCACAAAGCTCCCTTGGGCACTTTCTACTCATCCAGTAGTTTTAGGATGTTTAAGGAGGTTATATGCAGTATTACAACATAAGAATATGTGTTGTATGACAACTATGATACACATGTGTTGGATTGACTGCCTTGGTTGACATTGCCTTGAATAATAAATGATTGCTCCTCAGAGCAGTTGCCCACTATCGCTGTTTGCAGTGCACACTGAATATTAAAGTAATGGATAGTAGTAGTTAGGTGTGCTGTTTCTAAACACTTTGAATCCAATCTCAACTCCTGCTTCCTTAAATATCTTGAATCTCATAGATCTTTTCTCAGATCATCAGCATAGTTTTTGCGAGGCATGATCTACCAGTTATATACTTTCCTGTTGTACTCATGTCTATTCATCATCTCTGATAGACTTTGGAAAATCCTACTTTTGGACCTTGATATATCAAAAGCTTTTGAATGGGTGTGGCTTTGTGGTCTCGTCTCCAAGCTTCTCACTTTTAGCTCTCTTCCCTCACATTGTTTTCTTATACCTAGCTTCCTCTGTTGCTCGTCTGTCTTTGTTATTGTCAGTAGTCTAACCTTTCCCTCTTTCACTGTTAACAGTGTCCCTCCATCTTCTGGTGTGCTTCCTACTTTCTTTGTTCTTTTCATAAACATTATCCTAACTTCAACAGAAAAGTAAATGTTGAAGACTCAGTGCTGCATTCCTTCTCTTTCCTCATATTTGCTCCACACCTTCTCTCTGGATTAAGTCTTGTCTTGACACAGCTTCCTCATTAAACTCACCCTTGATTGGGATATTCCAATGGAGAAGATGAAACCTGTTTGTTAAGTTTAATACCTCAAAAACACAACCTTTCTCCATTTCTCTTTCTAAAACTCTTCATAACTTTCCCATCTCTTCATGGACCTGACACAATAAACATAATTGGTATCATGATACTTTAAACCCATTTTCATTTATCTGTCTTTTTGCATAGAGTACTGCAGTCACATCTAGAAAAGTTCTTGCTCTGCACTCTTGCCAGACCTGAGTTCAAAACAGTTCAAGTTATGAACCCTCTCAGGCCAACCTTGCAACTTGACCCAATTACTATATGCTACAGTTTTGGTTCACTTTACCTTCTCCATAGGTATTACTTTGGCTTCTTCTCCCAAGAGTTGGTTACTTATATGTTTTTGCCATTAGCTAGACCATGTAATATTTAGCATACTATACTATTGCAATACATGATGATATGTTTGGCTCTTGACAACTCAGGAGTGGGCTATTGTGATATCTTTTTCTCTCCATACGCCATGAAGCTTGGGAATGCTTTACCTCCTCAAGTCTTTCCTAACAACTAAAACCTCTTCCTTTTTAAAAGGCATATTTTCCACTTCTACCTGTATTCTTAAAATGTTTTTCTCCTTTTTTCCCCTCTCTTTACCCTTTTCATATTTCAGTTGAAGCCTAGTCATGATGTAGACTCATCTGTAACTGGAGCTGCCAGAATTAAAAAGAAGTTTTCTGAGACATCTCATATATTTGCTCTTGCTGCAGTGTGGGTGGCATTCGTTGAACCTCTTCCACATAACATAACTAAGTACATTTTTGCAAATTCTGTCATGTTTAGACCCTTTTAGCACATGTACTCCCTTCTCCCATGCACTGTCTTTGCTTGTCTTGTCTTTGAACTTCCTAGAATAATGGCATCCAAGAATCCCTAATTTGGGAATGATTTCCTGAAGATAATACTCACAGAAGATATATATTTTCAGATCCCTAAAACAACTTTATTTCGTTTGAAAGAACAATTAGTGCGTGAGGGAAAGATGCCAGCATCATGTATCAACAGACTCATGCGACCGAGGCGCCCTTCTGAAGTTTCATTGCAGCAGGCTGTAGCAGCTTGTAAAGAGGAGGGCATGTCACAGGGTCAGGCATCAGAGAAATACAAGGTACTTTTACTTTGACCATATCATTGTTATCATACCAGTTTTGATTTGTATTTCATAATTCATATAGTATAACTATACAGTATATTGTTCTTTTTGAGCTAACCCATCATTTGATCCCTCATGAAGATCTTTAGGTGTAGCTAATATGCTTAATTTAGGAAAACCAGAACAAATAATGCTCTTCTCACTTTAAATGCATCCAAAAAATGTAGTTACACCTTTCCCTACTTTGCGTGGGTTTGTGCTCTCGGAAAAATATATGTACAGTAAATGTGTGCAGAGTGGATGTAATGTTATATGGAAAAAAGAGGGATGCTTTCCCAGCACAACCCAAAGCCCCTCTTTTTACATCCACCTGGAAGAATGTGAACTCGCCTACTTTTAGACGGTCTACATATGGAGCTCAAAGAGGTCTGTTTCTGATTTTAATCTACCACCCAGATTGCCAACATTTTGTTCATCTTCCAAAACAAAGTATGTCTTACTTTTGTCATCTTATTATTTAATTGACATGATTGAGCCATAGCATTTTTTATATTCTGTTCTTTCTCCTTAACCCTCAAAGGACCACATCCATACTTCTGCAATTTTCCTTGTAGAGACTGTATCCATATTTATGTGGATTACCTTTTCCTGCCCTCTTTTAAATTGGAAAGCTTGCTTTAATGCATGTATAGGTAACTCATGTTACAAGCAACAACAATTTGCACCTGAAAAAATCTTAGAATGTCATTTATCCAAATAATGTAGCGGTGTAATATATGTGACCCATGCAGAAATGGGATACCTTCTCCTGCAGTCATTTAAGCTGGACGGTGCACTTTTATGGTACTTAGAGATGCCCTATGTCACAAGCAACTACAGTTAGTACTGGGAAGGAATCTTAGAGTGTTAGATACCCATATACCACCATGGGAAAAGGTATGATCTGGGTATGTTTAGACTAATGTAAATGTCTTTACACCAACAAATATGGTAAGTTTACCCAATTTTTTGTTTTTCTTTTTTGTAACTTCATGATTTTTCCAAAAAATTGATAACTAAATTTTTTTCTTGTCAACCTCAGTCATGATACCCCCATTAATATTCAGGGCTTAGTCATTTAATGATTAATTGTACATCTGATACATTATGTACATGTCCAAAGGAGTTAGTAGACTTGTCACTTTGGGTCATTTAGTGACTTCAGGTTTCATTTTCAATATCACTCTTACTTTGATTTCTATGTGGGTGTACCATAATGCAGGAATATTGTCCAGGAAATGTGTAAAAACAATAAATTCATACAAATCACAAGCATGGTGTATGGTTTGCCTTTTGGGCAAGGCTGGGGGAACAACTCAGCTCCACATAGATCATGAGGTCATGGGCTTGGCCCATGAAGGGGGTTGCTTAAAGTACCTAGCCCAGACATAAGCAAATGTTTTGTATACATACAATATCAGTTAAGCTGTAGTTAGTAATAAGAAAATATAGCATCAAGTTCATAAACACACAGGAGGTTCTTGAAGCACGGGGGAGTGTGTGGAAAGAGAGAATGTTATCTGGGAGGGCAGAAAGGGGTATGTTTGAGGGAATAGTAGTCCCAACAGCATCATATGGATGTGATTCATGGGCTGTAGATGGGGTTGTGTGGAGGATGATGGATGTGTTCTTGAAAGGGTAAGAGATGTGTGATAATATAAAGAGTGTGGTTAAGAGAGCAGTAGAGGATTTTTTTTTTTTTTTTTTTTTTTTTTTTTTTTTTTTTTTTTTTTTTTTTG